>JASAMZ010009882.1:0-36144 GCA_030248115.1 Linhomoeus sp. GSCO2_2
CTTTGGTGGCAGTGGTGCCAACTCGGCCTTGTCTATGCTAAAGAAGAACGCCAAGGGCTTTATGCTATTCAACCCACAATTGGACAGCTCACTAATAAACCTACAAAGGTTCGTTACTGCAACAGTGTAGTGTGTCAAGTCCTTACTATCTTATTTTAGGCACTTCTTTTGCGGCCATCCCAGAATAATTGCAAATGCATTAGAGTGGGCACGCAAACACAACAGAAGGTTTATTTACTTCGAACCTGGGCGAGAATATGAATACCGACTGCGTTGTGGCTTAGGCCCTTCAGATGATGGCGTGCTATTAAAATTGGTGTAAAAGATGGAGAACTGTGTCTTGCCTGCCTATGTGCTGGATAACCTACCTTACTTGAAAGCCTTGCGTTCTATTGCCTACAATTCGCCAGCTATTAAACAAGAGGCTCTTAGACGTGCTACAGAAGTACAACTGCTCTGTGTCATTGCAGTGCTTTACAACTTCTACCTCGGTTGTTGGAAGTTGAGTGAGTTCCAGAAGCGTCAGTTGCGCTGCAGCAAACCATTCTTGGCATCCCTCTTATCAAAGAGGACAGGGCTGAGAGAAAAGAGAAAGGAATTGGTGCGCAACGCGGGCTGCGTCATCAAAATTGTGTGCACATTCCTTGAAAATGAGTAACACAAAATTTATGCCATGCAAGATCGTGGAGCTGGACAGCTGGCGCGAAATGAATGAGAGGGCCAGCTTGTCAGGAAGCAGTTCCATCGAAAATATACTGAGTCTGAAGCGCGAATACGATGCTATACTCTCATCTGCTCTGCCACCCGAACATAAACTGGCACGCATAGGTGCTGTATTGTACAGTCTAAGTGATGAACAGAACAGGAGAATGCGTGACTTAGAACAGAGTGGCGGGCGAACTGCCGATGAAATCAAAGCTGTTGGCCCACCTGCGACTGACCAATGGCGTGATCGCTTCACCCAAGCTCCTCCAAGAGAAAGTTTCACAGCACAACCCTTGGCAACGAGCACTCCCTCTGTCAGGTCCCACGCCAGTCAGATCCCATTAGTGAATGAATCTACAATTCGTCCCTCTTTTCAGAATGGTAAGCATGACTATCTTTATAATTTTATAGTGTAAGTTGCAATTCAGTTGCCAAACTGTCATGCTAGTTTGTAAAAATTGGAGAGAAACTTTTCTGAAAGTTGCCATATCTTGGTGTCATTCAAGGTTAAAAAACAGACTAGTGTAAAAATAGACAGAGTCCATGCTTGATGTATGGCAAGATATGGCAAGTTTTTAAAAACTCTCCAGTCTGTTTCTATCTGTAAAGGAAATGGAGCAGACAAGGTCCAGAGCCTGCAGTCTCCTTCCTACTTCTCAGAAACTGAACTCGCGCGGCTTGGCACTAGCAATATAATTGAAAAGGCAATGCCAACCACAGAGGAGAAGTTAGCGTCAGCAAGTGCCTCTGATGCGACTGCTGCACATGAAGAAGTGCAGCCTACAACTAGTGAGACTCCAACCAAGGAACCATTTGCGAAATTGAAAACCTTTGAAGGTGACCTAACTCCAGTTATGAGAAGTCAACCCAAAAGGGAGAGAAGGCCACCACAGTATCTTAGATTCTAGATTCAAGTGTTTGCCCCAGCGTTTGTCATGATACTGCCTTTTGTGTAATTGCAGCTTGTTTTTCACTTAACTGTTTGGATCAATTGTACAAGGCCAATGCACAAACAATGCACAACATCAGAAAGATGCAGCTTCAGACAGAACAGCATTGCCTGCATTCAGAAGGTTAGCAAACTCATTTAGAGTCAAACTAAGTCGTGGTCGTCCAGCTGTAAGAATCATCATACTTCTGTCAGGTGCTGGTTTTTCGTAGAAGCTTGCAATGCACAGGCGCACACCAACTTTACATCTTGTCAAGCGGACATAGTAGTTGCGATCGCCTCCTAGGTGGTAGAGCTTAAAAAAAGTTGCAAAGAAGAAGATTCCCATTAAGAACGAAACTGAATAGATGGCTGCATAGTTATGTACTCACTTGACCCAGCACAGGCTTTTTCAGTTGCGTAGGCTTCTTTTGTGGTTGCTCGAGAAGACCAGTAGTCATCTGTGGCTGCTGTGGTTGTTGCTGCGACAGATCAGGGGTCCATTGGTGCCCTGGCGCTTGCATGTTCTCGGTGATCCAGTCACACTCGCCTGCAGGTATTTGATGCTGTTGCACCTCCGGTGCCCACCTGAGTGCCTTCACATCAGGCTTGACATCTTCAGCTGTAGCCCTCCTTTTGCCAAGGACGGTCCCTGACTGTGCTTGGGGCAAAGTTCTCTTCGGTTTTGAGCTTTGAATTTATACTGAGATTGTAGCAAGGCCCTTTCCGGTTTCGTGCAGCGTCTTTGACTCTCCTCGCGACTACACTTTTTGGAGTGGTCTTGCTGCGCAACATTGGTATCGCTCGGCTTTAATTCTTTACACCAAGCAAATTATCTTTTCAGACTATTTAAAAAAAGACACTGGAATCTAGCGCAAAACTACAGGATAATTGTGAGCATGAGATTTGATGTTGGCTTGCAGTGAGCTCGTCAGCGATGTCAAGACCGCCGCTCTGCAACGCACGAGTGCCAAGATATAACAAACCAAAATCTTTAGTTTCCATCGCGTTTTGGTTACTGTAGCCCTCTCATTGACGTTTTGAAACTTTTTGTTGTCGGATTCTTGCTCAGTAGGTCGAGCGCTTTATTTTGATATGTGATTCGACTAGGTTCTATAAAGTTTTGACTTTTTTGCGGGCATTACTTCAGAATACTGTAGCGCGCAATTTTTAAAACTTTTTATTATTTCGACGTCACAGTTCGCGAGAGTAGTCCGAGGGCTACCCGTCGATGTGTCGAACTCAACCCAGCGACGTCAGACAAGCGAGTTATTAGCCCGAAGCAAGCGTGTCGTTTCCAGTTTTTGACGCGTTTTGGTTACTGTAGCTCTCTGTTTAAACTTTTAAAACTTTTTGTTGTCGAATTCGTGCTCAGGAGCTCGAGCGCTTCACTTTGATATGCGATTTGACTAGCTTCGGTCAACTTTTGTCTTAAAATGGACCCCACTTTGGGATACTGTAGCGCGCGAGTTTGAAAACTTATTTCAGTTTTGAACACTCAGATGGCGAGAGTAGTCCGAGGGCTACCCGTCGATGTGTCGAACTCAACCCAGCGACGTCAGACAAGCGAGTTATTAAGCCCGAAGCAAGCGTGTCGTTTCCAGTTTTCGACGCGTTTTGGTTACTGTAGCTCTCTGTTTAAACTTTTGAAACTTTTTGTTGTCGGATTCGTGCTCAGGAGCTCGAGCGCTTCACTTTGATATGCGATTTGACTAGCTTCGGTCAACTTTTGTCTTAAAATGGACCCCACTTTGGGATACTGTAGCGCGCGAGTTTGAAAACTTATTTTGGTTTGGACCACTCAGGTGGCTAGAGGAGTCCGCAGGCTACTCGACGATGTCTCAAACTCCACCCTACGACGTCAGACGAGCGAGTTATTAAGCCCGAAGCGAGCGTGACCCACGTACGTACGCACGCCGAGCTCTTGATATGGTTCGCTCGGCTGAGGCCGAGCGAAACAAGTCTCTTTTAAAAAGCGGAGTGGTTTTGAGCTCTGAATTTTTACTGAGATTGTAGCAAGGCGCTTTCCGGTTTCGTGCAGCGTCTTTGACTCTCTTCGCGACTACACTTTTTGGAGTGGTCTTGCTACGCAACATTGGTATCGCTCGGGTTTAATTCTTTACACTAAGAAAATCATCTTTTCAGACTGAATTTAAAAAAAGACATTGGACTCTAAAAGTAAAAGTAAGGTAAGAGTAAGTAAGGTAAGTAAGTATGACGCAAAAGTAAGGTTAATTGTGGGCTTGATTTGATGTTGGCTTGCAGTGAGCTCTCCAGCGCTGTCAAGACCGCCGCTCTGCAACGCACGAGTGCCAAGATATAACAAACCAAAATCTGTAGTTTTCATCGCGTTTTGGTTACTGTTGCCCTCTCGTTGACCTTTTGAAACTTTTTGTTGTCGGATTCTTGCTCAGGAGGTCGAGCGCTTCATTTTGATATGCGATTCGACTAGGTTTGATGAAGTTTTGGCTTTTCGCGGAAGCAAGCGTGTCGTTTCCAGTTTTTGACGCATTTTGGCTACTGTAGCTCTCTGTTTAAACTTTTAAAACTTTTTGTTGTCGGATTCGTGCTCAGGAGCTCGAGCGCTTCACTTTGATATGCGATTTGACTAGCTTCGGTCAACTTTTGTCTTAAAAGGGACCTCACTTTGGGATACTGTAGCGCGCGCGTTTGAAAACTTATTTCAGTTGTGAACACTCAGATGGCGAGAGTAGTCCGAGTGCTACCCGTCGATGTGTCGAACTCAACCCAGCGACGTCAGACAAGCGAGTTATTAAGCCCGAAGCAAGCGTGTCGTTTCCAGTTTTCGACGCGTTTTGGTTACTGTAGCTCTCTGTTTAAACTTTTGAAACTTTTTGTTGTCGGATTCGTGCTCAGGAGCTCGAGCGCTTCACTTTGATATGCGATTTGACTAGCTTCGGTCAACTTTTGTCTTAGAATGGACCCCACTTTGGGATACTGTAGCGCGCGAGTTTGAAAACTTATTTTGGTTTCGACCACTCAGGTGGCTAGAGGAGTCCGCAGGCTACTCGACGATGTCTCAAACTCCACCCTACGACGTCAGACGAGCGAGTTATTAAGCCCGAAGCGAGCGTGACCCACGTACGTACGTACGTACGTACGTACGTACGCACGCACGCACGTACGTACGCACGCCGAGCTCTTGATATGGTTCGCTCGGCTGAGGCCGAGCGAAAAAAGGGGGCCTGGAGACGACGAAAAGGGTGGGGGACGCTCCATGAACAAGTGACGTCACTTGGAAAATTCTGTAGCTTTGAAAGAATCGGTCAGCATTATGGTCAAACTTCCCCTACTACATATAGCAAAATCTACAAAATTGGGTCAGTACCTGCTGATTTCATTTGTTTGCCGAGTGCAGAACAATGAGTGCACCTACTGCTTGATTTCAGCGCATGAACCTTCGACAGGCCGCTCACTTCGCACCAAACAACTGCTCTTACTTGGTTCCTTTCCTACCAGATTTGGTCGGAGGGGGGGGGGGGGGGGGGGGGGGGGGGGTGGGTCGTCCTGATCCTGATTCAATTTCAGGATGGCCATCAAAAAGGGTAGGAGGTCTCATATTGCAAGAAATTTTGCATTAATTTGCTTCAAAAAGTGCAGAAAAACGTATATTTTGCTCAAAAAGCACCACAAACATATAGACCAGCAACAAAACGGCCCAAATACGAATAAAAACAACAAAATAGCGCCGCAGGCGAAAGTTTTTTCGCCAATTTGGGGTAGCTAGAGGGGGGGGGGGGGTCGGTATGGGATCGGAGGTCGGGGGGAGGGTCGTCCTGAACGTCGTCGGGATCGGTCTGGGGTGGGGGGAGGGTAGGAATCTATGGCTCTTACCATTCTCGACGTCTGCTAGCAGCGCCACTGGGAGGGCGAATTGAGCCTGAATTCAAGACAGTCTCTTCTGTTTCGCGCACTTTCCTCCATGCTCCCAACCTGCTCCCCTGTCTCTTTCCCTACCTCCCCCACACTTCCCCTTCTCCTCTTTTGTGTACTGTGTAAGCGCCCTGAGGAAGGGGGAACACTTAATCAAGGATGAGGCGTGGTCTGGGAACCCCTGGAGGGGCAGTGCGGGGGGGGGAGGGTCTTTCTCTTTCAAGGTTAAGGCGTTCCCTAGAGTGAGAGGGTGTACGGGGGGAGCGCCTCCCTCCCACGGGTTACATACACATCTTTCTTCCCTTCCTCACAAGAAACAAACAGACCATTCTCTTGGCGATTCTCCACGTGAGACCTTGGCTTCAGCTGAGACAATGGCAGCTCTGGAGGCAATACTGGGACTGGACTGGGCTGGGATGCTATGCTAGCAGAGGGCTATCACAGCGAGCTGCAATGAAGGTGCGCAAAGCAGTCTGCGTTACGTTTGAAACACATATTACCACACTACTCTCCTCAGAAACTGGAGCGGGAAGGTACTGTAGCAGATGCGCCCATCAGTTGTACCTGAGGGCAGGGCTGCTAAGTGCTAGCTGTAGATTCCGGTTTGGAGGTGCGAATTCTCACCACGAAACGGCGACAGCGTTATAAAGCAATGAAAAATTTTGAAACGCAACGCAGTCCCCACGCGTGATATGCAATCTGTGGCATGGAAACCATTCCAGGGTTACGGTAGCTCACAAGTTCCAGCGTAGAGCTCTGTATTCGAATCGACGAAAGCAACCCAAAGTACGGACGCACGGATTCGAACAGCACCGAGCATTCGTTTCACACCGTATACTATGACCTGCCTTCAGGAGGTGCAAATCTAACGAAGCTTGAGAAAGCATGGCGCATACAGTCAGATCGCAACAAAAATTCGCCTCGGAACTAAGCAACTGTAAACTACTGGACTACGTGGCGACGAGAGCAATAATCGACTCTACGGCACTTACGCTGAAGCTAGAATAAACCAACGACGGAAATTGGCAGCTTGTCGCAAAAGGCCAAAACGCGGAAGATAACCGAAGGGTGCGCACTAATCGACCAGAGGAGAAGGAGCGTCACGCGAGTAGGCGAGAATAAGCGAACGGCAACAGAAGGACCTGACACTACCGGCAGCGTACCAAGTCAACTACACGAACTGCTTGATCTGCAGGATCAGAGCCAGTATCGCAGTGATCAGCTCCAGTATCTTGATGAGCAGCTCCAGTCGTCGCATCAACTTCTCGTGCGCCTCCTTGTCGTCCTCCGGCTTCTTCTTCTCCTTCTCCTCTTCCAACTCTTTCTTCTCTTTCTCCGCTCTCTTCTTCTCCTCCTGCATCCGCTTCTGCAGCTTCTCCAACTCCCGCTTCAACTTCTCCCACCAATCGTCGTCAGGCGGATGCCCACCGGGCGTCGCCGCCGCAGCTACCGTCGCCTGCACCTCCTTGTGCAGAGCCTCCAGCCTCTGCTTCTCCGCCTGCAGCCCCTTCCACTGCTCCTCCAGCTGCGGCAGAGACAGAGGAACACTGGCTGCTGCAGAGCAACAAGAGAAGTTTGCATATTTCGCTTGCGCTTCCGAAATCCCTCGTTATTCTGAGTGTATTCTGTGATATGTACCTCGTTAGTGTATTTACACTCTGTTTCTTGACTAGAAATGTGGTATTGTTCGCCTATTCAGTATCCCACGGATGGAGGGTTTTTTCTCAAGGGATTTTTTGAAGGGATTTTTCCTCTGATGAAACCATGCGCTAATTTTCGCTATTTTAAATAAGTCGATTAACGATTTAATTATGATTAATATTTTTTCACTGTTACGTTCAATGATTTCTACTTTTGGTTCTATTTCAGGGCTACAACCCATCCCAACATGTTCGACGACACTGTAGACTGACAGCAATGCACTACTTGTCTTAGTGTGCAACCGCTGTGGGGCATTTCGTAGCAAAGAAACGAACCAGGCCAACTTCATGTGATACATCGATCACTTCACATTGTGATTACGGAATGATTATGCTTGGTATTCCTTATGTGTTTAGCTGATGGTTCTGTACTGTGTGCAATCAATATGACACTGTAGGCCAAAGCAGGTCATGCAGTCACCATGTTTTATTACGCTGCATCCACAATGGACACAACACACAAGCCAATAGCACAGTGGCATAGAAATGTAAAAAATATTAATCCATTCTGGAACGGGTTTCACAGCTGATCGTTCTTTATTACACAGAAGCATGTCAGTAGTAGTCGCTGCAGTGTGGCTTGATGTGGATTTCAGTTTAAAAATGTTGCCAAAACATACGAATACTAAAAAAAGTTCATACAGTTTGGAAGATGCTGTTCAGCTCAATACCCCTTCAGCGGAGGGATTACGCACACCCATGCATCAGTTACGTAACTTTTCTTTCCACAATTTCAGGAATTTATTTAATCATTCAATTTAATTACACAATTTCTTTCCACAATTGTTGGGAGACCTAGAATTTGTATCCAAAGTGGTGATTGAGTGTTTGTTACAGTGAAGCAATGCACTTCACTATGTGTTGGTAATGCCATCCAGTGTTGAAAGACTGTGCTGTTATTGTTGGGCAACCTAGAATTTGTATACAAAGTGGTGATTTAGTGTTTGTAACAGTGAAGCAATGCATGTCACGATGTGTTGGTAATGCCGTCCAGTATTGACGGACTGCATTGTTATTGTTGGGTGACCTAGAATTTGTATCCAAAGTGGTGATTGAGTGTTCATAACAGCGAAGCAATGCACATCAAGATGTGTTGGTAATGCCATCCAGTGTCGATAGACTGCGCTGTTATTGTTGGGCAACCTAGAATTTGTATCCAAAGTGGTGATTTAGTGTTTGTAACAGTGAAGCAATGCATGTCACTATGTGTTGGTAATGCCATCCAGTGTTGAAAGACTGTGCTGTTATTGTTGGGCAACCTAGAATTTGTATCCAAAGTGGTGATTTAGTGTTTGTAACAGTGAAGCAATGCATGTCACGATGTGTTGGTAATGCCGCCCAGTATTGACGGACTGCATTGTTATTGTTGGGTGACCTAGAATTTGTATCCAAAGTGGTGATTGAGTGTTCATAACAGCGAAGCAATGCACATCAAGATGTGTTGGTAATGCCATCCAGTGTTGACAGACTGAGCTGTTATTGTTGGGTGACCTAGAATTTGTATCCAAAGTGGTGATTGAGTGTTCATAACAGCAAAGCAAAGCACATCAAGATGTGTTGGTAATGCCATCCAGTGTTGATGGACTGCACTGTTTTTGTTGGGCAACCTAGAATTTGTCTCCAAAGTGGTGATTTAGTGTTTGTAACAGCGAAGCAATGCACGTCATGATGTGTTGGTAATGCTGTCCAGTGTTGACGGACTGAGCAGTTATTGTTGAGTGACCTAGAATTTGTATCCAAAGTGGTGATTGAGTGTTCGTAACAGCAAAGCAATGCACATCAAGATGTGTTGGTAATGCCATCCAGGTTGATGGACTGCGCTGTTATTGTTGTATGACCTAGAATTTGTATCCAAAGTGGTGATAGTGTTCGTAACAGTGAAGCAATATGTCACGATGTGTTGGTAGTGCCATCCAGTGTCAGCGGGCTGCAATGTTATTGTTGGGTGACCTAGAATTTGTATCCAAAGTGGTGATTTAGTGTTCGTAACAGTGAAGTAATGCACATCACGATGTGTTGGTAATGCCATCCAGTGTCGACAGACTGCACTGTTATTGCTGGGTGACCGAAGCGATATGAATCTGCACCACATTCCAATGAAAGCAGTCAGAATGAAGCGAAAGAGGTGTGCCGTGCACACAGCGGAGAAAAAGTGTAAAGACACTCAGCTCTACTGAGCCTGCTGCAAAAAGCACCTTTGCTTTGGCCGGTGTTGGGAGGTGTACTACTAGGAGGAAAATCTGAGATTAGGAGGTGACGACAGCGATCTGAATGTGGATTAGGCACTGACCACTGTTGAGTTCAGTTCTCATGCGTGTTTTACATGTGGACTTTTTGGTGGATTGATAATACGCGCGCTTCCATCCCATCTGACTAAAAACCTTCTGAACCGCTACAGCAGCATGAACGACAGTGGATCAATGTCAGAATGCTTTCAATGCTGTCACCAAAAATCGATGGGTCGGGGGCGTCAAAAGCGGAGCAAAAGTGGGGTCAAAAGTGAGCAAAAAAAAGACACGTGACTGACGCACGGTGTGCGTAGTCCCTCCATCCGTGGGGTATACTCTCTCTAATTAGCAACAAATGAGCTGCTGCGTTCTTCTTGCACTGAGTGTAAGAACTCGCCGCTGCTACGGCTCCACTTGACAGAGATCCCCCTTCCCCTTCGCAAGAAGGTATAATGCAAAGCAAGATTGTTTTCGCCCGGGATTTGGTTTATAGACCAAGGTGATCCCAGCTCCCCTGTTGAAAACCCGGCATAAAATGTACTTATGCAAGAAGCTTAGAAACAAAAGCACATACACAGCGCATCGGTTCTTGGGAACAGCTGGCTTATCTTGGTCACGCCCTCCCCCAGGAGCTGGAACACACGCTGGAGCGTGGGCTGGAGTTGGACCTGAAACTGAATTCATTACACCCACTCAGCCACCCACTTGCTCAACACACCCCCCCCCCCCCCAACCCAACATTTGCAATCCCCCCCCCACACACACACACACACACACACACACACACACACACACACACGCAGACCCCTCTCACCTCAGATTCTCCAAGAGGTCGGTTGGCCATTCTCTTGGCGATTCTCCACGCGAAAGTGAGACAGCTGGGGCTTCAGTGGGGACACTGCAGCTCCAGAGGCGACACTGGAACGCTACTGCAGAAGGCTGCAATTGATGGCGTTTGCCACTGGTGAAGTGACCATTGAGTCAAATGCTACTTCGTGGAAGCTCCAACCTCTGAAGACTACTGTAGCGAACGCTGGCCAGATGCAAATTCAGTCCTGCGAGCGGTGGATTCCGATTCGGCCGCGAAACGACGACGACAACGCTACAACACACACTACGCAGCACACTGTTCACTGCAGCGACCACCCAAGCAATACGGCATCTCCGGTCCAGAACAGAAACCATTTTAGTGATAATGGTAGCTTTCAAATTTCATGCTTTATTCGAATTTCCGCGACAAAGGGATTATTGATCATAATCTTGCGGTTTCATAACGTAGCAGTAACACGGCATAGCTATTTTCTTTCAAGAGGCAAACCTTACTTTTGGTGGCGCTACGGCAGACAACGATCGTAACAGCAAATTTCCCTATGAAATGACGCAAAGCAAAATTCGAAGCACACAACGACGCGAAAATTCACAAGTGCCAATCGAGTACTGACACCGGTGTCCGGTGGCGTGACACAACGACAAGGTAGATGAAGTAACAGGGCTACATACTCGAGGGCACGTACCAACTAGTACGGTAGGTATATCGAAGGAAATCGATCGGAATCGCACTTGAGATTTTCGTCGGCGGCATCTGAAAGTCAAATCGTACACTTAAATTTAGGGGAATAATAATTGCGCCATTCAAACTGTGAAGCACCCCAGGGGTTGGTTGGTGGGAGTTGAGCGAGGCAGAAAAGTAAGCTTGCCAAAAAGCATATGCAATAAAGATGTACAAGGCGGCTGACAAAACACTCCGTTTTGATAGAAATGTGTGAAATAGCGCATAGCGTCGCACTGTATAAATTTCTGCACCGACAAGGAAGTGGGTTTGTTGCAGTGGTGTAGCCAGTTGACAAGTGGGATGGGCAAAAAAATGTGAGGAGGGCAAAATATTTGAGCTGTTCGCTGAGCCAGGAAAAATGTTTACTATTTATAACACCGCAGGTGAAAATTTTTGCTATTTACAGCGCCGCAGGCGAAAATTTGTTTCTCTTGCTGGCCATCTGGGGGGGGGGCAAAGCCGGCATCTGTGGGGGGGGGGGGGGACATTTGCCCCGATTGCTCCCCCCTGGCTACGCCACTGGTTTGTTGGTGGGAGGATGAGTGTCTCCCCCCAAAAGAGAGCTCATAAACTGCTTCTCAACACACTATCGATTCGCTTGGAATCTACCATCAATCATCGAAGGCGGTCTTCACACGCCAGACAGTGAACTACGGGCTCACGCACTCACCAATGGTCGCCGTTTTCTACTAGAAGATGACCGCCGCCAGCACTCCGCCCACCACGAGCACAAGGCCGCCAACCACCGCCGTCACAACCCCCACCACCACCACGATGAACCCGAGCGGCATTAGCAGAAGACCCATCGTCACTTCGCGTCTCGCGAACTGCAAATTGGAGGGACTGTTTCTGCCTTGGATTTTGGACAGAATTTGGCACGCTTTAGGCAAACATGCTCGCTTCAGGTAAAAATATTACACATGTTCAATGCTTTGAAACGGCAATATAAAAGGCAAATGTTCGCGCCAAACCAGTTAAAAAGTGCAAAAATTTCCAACTGCGGCGCTTTTTTAATAATGGCGAAAAAATTTCTCGAGGTAGCGCCCTCCGCATTGGAAAATCGTGGGCCCGCCAATGCCCCTTTTCACAAGCGAAAAGTGGCGTTACTCACTCGGCCAAACTGAGAACACGTAATACACCAAATCCCATTCCAATCAGACCTCAAAAGACTACTGTAGCGAACGCTGGCCAGATGCAAATTCAGTCCTGCGAGCGGTGGATTTCGATTCGGCCACGAAACGACGACGCCAACGCTACAAGGCATACACTTCGCAGCACACTGTTCAACGCTGGGGCTAAGCCTGGGATACGGTATCTGCGGCGCGGAAACCACTAGAGTTACTGTAACGACTTCAAATTTGTTCACCCTTTATTCGAATTTCCGCAACAAAGAAGAGAATATTGGCGATGATCTCGGCATTTCACTTCCCGCCACGCGCCATGGCACTTTGCTTCAAGAGGCAACACTCCTATTGAGTCGCGTTTGCGGTTACGCGACGATAGCAACTCAAAATGAACGAAAAATGCAAATTCGAATGACATCGGCGAAAATTCACGGGAGCACCAATCGAGTACTTTACACGAATGGAGTGACACAACGACAACCCTGTGCGAATCGGCCAAACTACAGAAGTGACAGGGCTACATACTCGAGGGAACGCACCAACGACTACGGTATGCATGTAGGTATATCGAAGGAAATCGATCACTGAGGAGAGCAACGAAGGCAGCTTGCAAATCGGCTACTATTCCCCACTCCGCTTGAGATTTCGATACTTGGCGCGTCGGCAGCCTCTGAAAGTCGATTCGTTAATTAACGTTTTTTTTTCGCCCGGCCTCAGCCGGGCGAACCCCTACGAGAGCTCTTCGTGCGTGCGTACGTTCGTCCGTTCGTCCGGAACGCTCTCAGATCTCGGCGTTGGAAAGTCGTAGGAAGGTGATCTTGGACTTTATGGATAGCTCTAGACTCACTGAGAATTGCGCTAAGAGGTTTCGAAATTCGAAAGTTTGAATTTCGCGCGTTACAGTAACCCGAAAGTCAAAACGGAAAGCGGCTCTAACTCGCTCGTCTTACGTCGCAGTGCGGCGTGCGATAGGTCAACTAAAAGGTCTCGACGTGCTCTTTCATTTGGCATTAAATTTTTTTTAATTACGCAAACACGCAACACGAAAAGCGACATTCTCGACATTTTTACACTACCATCGCTCTAACTCGCTCGTCTTCCGTCGTAGAGAGACGATCTTGAGTTTGTTGAATAGGTTTCGGCACATTGATCACGCCGAGCTCTTGATAGGGTTCGCTCGGCTGAGGCCGAGCGAACAAGTCTCTTTTAAAAAGCGGAGTGGTTTTGAGCTTTGACTTTTTACTGAGATTGTAGCAAGGCCCTTTCCGGTTTCGTGCAGCGTCTTTGACTCTCCTCGCGACTACACTTTTTGGAGTGGTCTTGCTACGCAACATTGGTATCGCTCGGGTTTAATTCTTTACACCAAGAAAATCATCTTTTCAGACTAAATTAAAAAAAACACTGGAATCTAACGCAAAACTGCAGGTTAATTGTGAGCATGATTTGACGCTGGCTTGCAGTGAGCTCTTCAGCGATGTCAAGATTGCTCCTCTGCAACGCACGAGTGCCAAGATATAACAAACCAAAGTCTGCAGTTTTCACCGCGTTTTGGTTACTGTAGTACTCTCATTGACCTTTTGAAACTTTCTGTTGTCGGATTCTTGCCCAGGAGATCGAGCGCTTCATTTTGATATGCGATTCGACTAGGTTCGATGAAGTTTTGATTTTTCGCGGACAATACTTCGGGATACTGTAGCGCGCAATTTTTAAAACTTGTTATTATTTCGACGTCACAGTTCGCGAAAGTAGTCCGAGGGCTACTCGTCGATGTGTCGAACTCAACTCAGCGACGTCAGACAAGCGAGTTATTAAGCTCGAAGCAAGCGTGTCCTTTTCAATTTTCGACGCGTTTTGGTTACTGTAGCTCTCTGTTTAAACTTTTGAAACCTTTTGTTGTCGAATTCGTGCTCAGGAGCTCGAGCGCTTTACTTTGATATGCGATTTGACTAGCTTCGGTCGACTTTTGTCTTAACATGGACCCCACTTTGGGATACTGTAGCGCGCGAGTTTAAACATTTATTCCAGTTTTGAACACTCAGATGGCGAGAGTAGTCCGAGGGCTACCTGTCGATGTGTCGAACTCAACCCAGCGACGTCAGACAAGCGAGTTACTAAGCCCGAAGCAAGCGTGTCGTTTCCAGTTTTCGACGCGTTTTGGTCACTGTAGCTCTCTATTTAAACTTTTGAAACTTTTTGTTGTCGGATTCGTGCTCAGGAGCTCGAGCGCTTCACTTTGATATGCGATTTGACTAGGTTCGGTCAACTTTTGTCTTAAAATGGACCCCACTTTGGGATACTGTAGCGCGCGAGTTTGAAAACTAATTTTGGTTTTGACTACTCAGGTGGCTAGAGGAGTCCGCAGGCTACTCGACGATATCTCAAACTCCACCCTACGACGTCAGACGAGCGAGTTATTAAGCCCGAAGCGAGCGTGACGCACGTACGAACGTACGTACGTACGCACGCACGCATATTTGATTTGGTTTCGCTCGGCTGAGGCCGAGCGAACAAGCTCCGGTATCAAAAAGTTGAGTTTGTATTCTGACTGACATTGCAAAGAGTTGCGTTCTTTCTGCAGAGAGTGCGAGAGTTCATCGCCCGCATGCTCCGCTTCATGAGCCCCCCTCTTTGCAAGAGGGTATTGCATAGCAATATTGATATCGCCCGCGATTTGGCTTTTAGAGCAAGAACATCCCTCTTTCAAGCAACGCTTTAAAAAAGTGACAAAAACTTGTAAAAGTTTTGGCAAACAATGGACAGAGCACAAAAGAGCGCACTACGAGCAATCAAACCGTGTCGTACTTCTTTATGTAGCAGAGAGCGATCTTAATGTTAAAATATCGAGAATGGCGTATTCTGCGGCGCGTGCTTGCGTTATTGAAAATTTATTGCTGCCATATGAAAGAGCACACCGAGAGCTTTTACCTGACGTGTCGATTGCGGCTCTACGACGTAAGACGAGCGAGTTAGAGCCGTTTTGTGCGTTTGTACTTTCTAGTTACTGTAACTCGCGAAATTCAAACTTTTGAGTTGCGACCAATGGGCGAACAAATGATCAGTGAGTCGGGAGCTATCCAAAAAGCTTGAGATCGTCTCTCTACGACGCAAGTTAAGCGCGTTAGAGCCATTTTAGCGTCAAAATGCCGAGAATGGCGTTTTCCGCGGTGCGTGTTTGCGTAATTGAAAAAACTTTTGCAGACGCATGAAAGAACACGTCGAGAGCTTTCACCTGACGTGTCGATCGCCGCTCTACGGCGTAAGACGAGCGAGTTAGAGCCATTTTGAACTTTGGACCTTCGGGTTACTGTAACTCGCGAAATTCAAATTTTTGAGTCTCGACCCATACCAAGCGACCCGATCAGTAAGTCGAGACCTATCCGTAGAGCCCAAGATCGTCTCTCTACGACTTTCCAACGACGACATCCGAGAGCGTGACAGACAGACGGACGGACGGACGCACAGACGCACGCACGCCGAGCTCTCGTATGGTGTCGCCCGCCTGAGGGCGGGCGAAAAAAAGCGCGCCAATGGAAGGCGTAGTACTCGGTCACTGGGGCACGGCGGAGCCCGCGCGGGTCACCGTGACGTAGACCAGACCGCCGCCGACGGCGACGCCGAGCAGGACGAGGCAGCCGGTGAGGCCGATGATCCCCAGCAGCGCAGTGGCCGTGATCGCCGTCCCCCACAGCAGCTCGAACTTCACATTGACGTCCACGAGGCCGAGGAACTCCAGCGTCATCTCTGAGGAGCGACAAGGAAGCGCTTACGCTGCGCCACCACGAGAGCCCCCCCACCCCCCCCATTGCACCTTTGACCACCACCAGTCACCACACCTACATACCCCCTCTCCATCTGTCCTCGCTACCCCAAGCTCGCCATAATACAACCACCGTCATTGTTGCTCTCCCCCCCCCCCCTCACCCAATTCTAACAAATACCGTAAATATTCTGATGATAAGCCACCCCTCCCATACGATAGAGCCCCCCCCCCCCCCAAAGGGAGGTTGAAATAAGCCCAGCAGGGGCCTACTACAGTGCCATACGGCAAAACAAAACGAACCGTTTTCTGGGCAATTTCCACGCGAGACTTGGAGAGAGTTTCAGAGGGGAATGGAAAGGCTAGCAGAGGGCTACCCAAGCAGGCTGCAATGAAAGCTACCCTAGTCGAAACATACGGCGATTCCAAACCAATGCAGGATTTGGGGCGGGGGGGGGGCTTCCGTGACCACACCCCGTCCCCCCCCCCCCCCCTCTACTGCAGTAGCACGTTCAGAGCAACACTTTTCTTTCTGCGGCAGTAAGATTATCGACATTATTCTATGTTAAACCGTCCATTCCATACACATCAATGGGCAAATATTAAGCTACTGTGTAGTTGAGAGTATATTCGGCAAAAATGTTCTGCCTGTGGCGCAAAATTTGTACGAATTTTTGTACCTTCTTGACCGGGTTGACCTCAGTGGTCTCAAACAGGGTGACCAATAGAAACTCATTTTAGTTTCAGTTTCAGTTTCAGTTAAAGTTATGGTGCTGGCTGAGTTTCAGTTTCAGTTTCAGTTTCAGTTATGGAATCCGCGCGAGTTTCGATTCAGTAACTGAAACTGAGTTTCAGTTATGCTATGCAAATTGAAGCGCGTATTGTATTGCTGTGCGATGTGAGGGCGCGATGTTTTTTGGCTGACAAAGTGCGATCAAAGAGCGACACAAGCGTACTAAAATAACCCATCAGGTGCCTAATCGGAACACTTCTTGATCCATCTACCCCAACTAGTACAGCGACAACGCGAGCTCCTGATTGCAGTTGACGAGAATCTCTCTTTCCAAGGCATACGACTTCAAGCCGCAACGATCTGCGCTCTTCGCCTTTCCGGCGAGACTGAACACTCGCTCTGCCCCAGCGGAGCTGGCTGGAACGGCCAGAGCGTCCAGCGCGAAATCAGCCAAAATGGGGAAGTTGGTGCCGGCTTCTCCCAACCAGAAGTCAAAGGGGTTGTCAGACAATTCCAGCACAACGGCCAAGTCACTGAAAGCTTGGATTTCTTGTTCCACTGATGTCAGTCGTCGAGTTGGCGCTTTGGCAAGGCGCTGGCGTTTGGCCGCAAGCATTTCCTCGAGGATTGACGAACTGACTCTGTCAGGTGGGGTAGCTTCCTCCTGTATCATAGCACAAAAATAAAGCATTCCAGACGCACAGATTCTTGAATACTATGGCGCTCAGTAGCTCAACACTTACCAAGAGAGGTTCAATATAAACGTCTGGATCACCTGCTGCTGCCTTGATCCAGCAGATGAGATTGCAGACGTGCTGGGCTGACTGTCATCCTCTTCAGTAGTCGGAATCGCTTGGGCTTGAGCCATTTGATTGTCAGCGTTGTCGCAGTGGAGCAACGTGACCAGAAACGTGACACAAGATGTTTAGGTGGCCACACTCTACTCTATTTAGCAACTGTACGAGTTTGGTCCACACAGTGTTTCACACGCAAGGTGCACATTGATGCGGCTCACCAGGAACGCTTGTGCAGAACCGGTCAAGTCGTCACTCAGCAGAGGTCTGAATCTTAGGTCGAGAAACGTCGCCACTGAATAGATGGGTTCGAATTTCTCGTCATAGTTGTCCAATATTCTGGAGAAGCGACGCCGCAAAGCCGCCAGAAGGGCCTCTCTCGCTTCCCGAATACAGACGTCGCGACTTCTGATAGTAACCGAATTCAAATGTTGCTCCAAAACCATCAGGGCAGGAATGACGTCTGAATATCAGTCTCACAGGTACATCTTTCCTCGAAAACAAACTTACTTGTAAGATGTACATATGTATGTACGCTGGTTACACTCTACTACATACAGTACATACATACAGTACTGGTCGCTCATTTGCTTGGCGTTTGGATTACGGTACTACATACTGTGTCGCCTTGGTCCAGAAAAGCTTTGAACTTGCGCTTTCATAATCTACATGTACATAAATGTAGCTTAGATCCTTGCACCCGTTGTGTACTCGATTAGGTGCTAAAATGTTCTCACCAGAAATGGTCACAGTTTTGGTTGCTTGGAGAAGTCTCGAGTATTCAGCAAATGGAATGAGTATTGCGTGCAAGTCACGCAGTGCCTCCCAGTCTGAGAAAGTGAGATTGTCGATTTGGTTGTCTTGCAAGATGTTGGGCAAGTGTGGGTGCGCCTGCAGTAGGCGATCGATCATGCGGAAGTCCGAGCTCCAGCGCGTGGCTTGATGCTGCTCCAATGTTTTGCCACTGAACACCAATTTGAGCGCTTCGCCCGCTTTTCGTCCTCTCACTTTTGACACAAGCTCCGCCGCGCGAAGTAGCAACTTGTTGAGCCGGACATTCTTCTTGATCTCCAGAACAACCAACTGCAGCGAGTGGACGAAGCACGATAGCTGACTGTAGCCAACAGAACCGGCCATCTCCGCCTCTAGTCTGTCATATTCATTCGCCCAATCGGCCGCTCTTTGGGCTTCGTCTGCTGCCTCAGCCTCAAGGTCTATGCCAGCAAAGCTGGCTTCCAAATTTGGATCGCAGGCGAAGCTGTCGTCCTCTTCAAAGGCGCTGCCAGAGTCCGAGACCAGTTCAGATGCGAGAGCCTCAGCAAACGCCCTGGCAGCGTCCTCCTTGAAGCATTTGAGCACATTGGAGCCATTGTCCGTCAGAATACGGAAGATTTGGCTTGGAGACAGATCCATTTCTCCCCAAATTTGCACAAACACCTTCGCCAGTTCTACAGATGTGTGTGGGTATGGGATTTTTCGGAATGCCACCGTGAGATTTCTCATATTCTTCTTTATTGCGGTCGAAAAGTGAACGACCACGCAGAGATACGGCGTCCCATCTCTCGCCGTCCAAAGATCGAACGAGCAAGAGATTCGCTTTGCGTCTCTAAGGATTTGCTTCATCTACAAGAAAAGAAATATGTATAGCCATTGAACGTTAGAAGTAAACAGCAAGTTAAGTGACTAACCCTTCTGAAAACCTTTTCGCCAAAAGCCGCAGACAAATTAGCGCATTGAGTTCTTCTCGGCATGTCGTACTTTGGGTCCAGTCTACTGACCAGTTTCCGAAAGAATGGGTTTTCGGTCACCCTATAGGCGACGTGAGGACTGGCGGCAACGAAAGCAGCGAGCGATTCCGAGAGCAACTTCTTGTGGGCTCTCTCTTGTGGAATACAGTTTCGATACGTGTCCTGAAGCCATTGCTATAATCTCAGTGGGTCCGTAGAACACGGCGAGACAGAATTATACTGCCAGATTTTACCCCAGTGGCTTTGCCTCCCCAGATCTGTGTCAGCGTGAAGCTGCCATCGCTTGTGGATTGCCCCTTGGACTCCGTTTTGGACTTCTCTGCAATTTGAACATATATGCGCGAACATAGGTATAAGTGCATGTACCTAATCACGCCCCGCGAAAAACCAAACCAAAGGTGGCAAAAGCACGCCTACCGTAGGCTTCCATCAGGTCACAAAACCGCTTGTAGCACTCGGGAGCGTTGTCCGAGTGCCCCTTCACGTGATTGACGCAGTTGGTAGGACCGGTCAACTTGTTCAAATCCCACTCTTTCGTGCATTTTTCGCCATTCTTCATTATGACGCAACAGTACGCTTTTCCCACGTTGGAATCTTTGTCGATGAAACCTCCATTACTCTTCCAAACCGGGTGAACTGACGTTCTACCACCCGCGTGTTTCGACATTTGGAAGGTATTCTCAAAATCACAACAGAGTTTCGCCAATTTCGCTACTCCAACCTCGAATGCGAACGATCTCAACTAGAAGCGCACATCAGCGCTGCGAATGTCCACTGCGGCGCACAATGTGACACACCACACAGGGGTCTGCGCAGCGTGCACGGCTTTTGGTGTAGCAGCGTGAGCACGCTGCCTTGTCAAAACGATCAATAACTGAAACTGTAACTGAAACTAGTTTCAGTTGAACTGACTGAAACTAGTTTCAGTTATTAGTCAAAACTGAAACTCCCGCGCGAGTTTCAGTTTCAGTTTCAGTTTCAGTTATGGCTTCCGCGCCAGTTTCGATTCAGTTTCAGTTTCAGTTAACTGATTGTAACTGAAACTGAAACTGAAACTAGTTTAAGTTTCTATTGGCCACCCTGGTCTCAAAAGTTCCGCCCCATTTAAAAATCCTGCATTAGTAACTGCTCCAACCTGCTAAGACTACGGTACCTACTGTGTGCGCTGACCAGTTTCCGATGCAGTGTTGCCAGCAGCAGTAGATCCAGAAGCTAATTCCGGCCGAGAAAGGACGACAACGCTATAAAGCTATGTTGTACGCTCCAACGCATCGACAAGGCGTAGGATACGGTATTTGTGTCCAAAAACAATTCCAGGAATTGATTACGGTAGCACGCTTTCGTTCCATAGAAGATCTTTATTCAAATGGCGACGCCACCACACTTTGTACTGCCAAGGCTACCACTGTAGCGGGCAAATTGGAAGTTTGATCACGCTGAATTGAATTCCTTGCCGACTGCTAAGACAGGAGCGAATTTCAGCGCATATTTGACAGCATACGATTTGCAGCAATGTCAGACGCGGAATAAGTTACTGTAGCGTAGCGGGTTGTCACGTGGTGATTCTTCAGTTCTTCTCCTCCCAATGGCGTTGCGTCAGGGGTTGAGATGTCGGTCGGCCAGCTCAACCATGCGCTTGCCGCTTGAGCGAGCATACGACGCGACTGCAAGAGGGCCGCCGAATCGAACCTTCCTTCAGTCTCCTGATGCACAGACGACGACTGACCTTTGTTCATGACTGGGACTGATCTAGAGGGCCCAACACTTCAAGACACCACTGAATAACGCTCATACAAACGCTAACGCAGTGAAGGCCAGCCGATGAGTATTGCGGTTAGAGTTTCAAAACCTCCTTTACCGCACAAAGAATTCCTAATGTGAGAAGACCGAGCACCCACAGTTGGAAAACAAGCAAGACGCACAAAACTGTCGGTAATCTCCTGTCCAAATGTTGTGTGAGATTTGCTCTCTGCGCCAGTCGGCAGTCACGCTGGATTACCGCATCCGCGTTTCACTGATTGGCTGTGTCTGGATTATTTGATCGCTTCCAACAATAGTTATAACATGACGCTGATAAATTAGTGTCTTTGCCAGCTACAATTCCAAATTGCCGAATTTCGCACCGCCGTGGCGTTTCGTCGTAGTACGTGTGGCAACCGAACCTTTGGATCAAGTTTGAATTGGACGAGTTTTGAATTAACGCGGTCCGCATCACCGCCTGTGAAAGAAAATCCACTACCTAAATAAGGTGGCATTTGCCGCTGCCAAATTAACGCTGATTGGCTGGTAGGTGGAGTGGAACGTTAACAATATTTCGAATCTGGCAGGAATCGCGGCGCTGACAGCAGGGCGACACACGCGGACGCTACACGCCATTTTCGCAAATTTCGAATTTCTATTGGACGACACTTAATGAGTGCACCCCTTTTACTGACTGCGTGCACCCCTTTTACTGACTGAGTGCACCCAACGTAAATCTGGCCGGCGTCTAGAATTACTGACTGCGTACCCCCCACAAAATTGCTGACTGAGTGCACCCCGGTGGTGACACTGACCCTGGCCGTCCTCCACCTCTGGCACGGAGCGAGTGCATAGAAGGGGCACAGCAGGCCTAAGCAGGCGGTGAATTAGATGGAGGAGTATTTATTCCACTTAGTTTGCACTAAAACTCGGCCGGCGTCGCGCCTGGCGGGTCTCAACTGAGGCTTAGCGCGACCACCAACTTCAGGGCGCGCTCCGCGCGCCCTGAAGTCGGTCACCGGTCGCGTTAAGCCTAAGCTTCGACCCGCCAGACTGCGACGCCAACTGACTCTTGTGCAGCGTGGGCGCAGGGCGAGCCTAAGCATAGCCTGATTTCAAACGAGAATCCTGCTTGAAGTTTATAGAGCGCCCGTCACAAGAGTGCCGACGAGTGGGGTGCACTCAGTCAGTAATTTCGTGGGGTGCACTCAGTCAGTAATTTCGTGGGGTGCACTCAGTCAGTAATTTCGTGGGGTGCACTCAGTCAGTAATTTCGTGGGGTGCACGCAGTCAGTAATTCTGGACGCCAGCCAGATTTATGTTGGGTGCACTCAGTCAGTAAAAGGGGTGCACGCAGTCAGTAAAAGGGGTGCACTCATTTAGATTTTACCATTTCTATTACGGCACAGTCGGAATGTGTACGAAGCAAGCACGATTCGCGCTTTTCAACATGACACGACAAACAGAGGCGAACTTCACGCGTAGAGGCATTCGAAAAGTGACAACGTCGGAAGACGCGGCATGGACTACTGTAGCTGGAATTCTCGAGATTCGCAATCGTCGCCTTCTACCGGGTGTCCCAAAAAAAAGTGAACCCTTTTTCTCCGGCTCTCACTACTGCGACTACCAATCTCAGCCAAATTATACACACATATACCCTGTACAGTTCTTATTTGGTGTACCAAATTTTGTTCGTATTGTCCTGATACAACCAGAGTTACAGTCGGTTTAGTGCGTGACATCCAAAAACATTCTCACCCACGCAGTCTCTTGCTTCAAAACGAATAAATTGCAACCGAATATCACTCAGATCAACGGGAGGGGTCGGCAAAATCCTGCTCATTAAATTTGGACTTTATGTGTCTCAAAATTGCTATGATAACACCTTCAAATCTAGCGCGGAACGAATCAATCTTCCTCTTTCAAGAATTCGCTGTGAAATCACGTTGCGTGCGGATCATCCCAGGCGTGGCAAATTTTTACTTCTAAAGCGTCCAATGGTATAAATATGATACTTTGGTTCTGTTTTGACCGTTTTGTGAAGACTGTGTGTTGTAAACAACCACAGAACTATTGTCGTCAGGATGCGTTTTCTTGCACTAACTGCGCACAGAACGAGGAGAGATTTGAGGGTGAATGATTCATACGCGCGTAACTCAAGCTAGTCTAAAGCGATTGACCTAAAATTTGACTCACTTGTCAACAACTCATCAAGGTATATGTGTGCAAAGTTTGGTCCAGATTCGTTCACAGAAGCGCAAGTTATGAGCGGGAGAAAAAGGGTTCACTTTTTTTTGGGACACCCGGTAGTCTCAGCCGCTGAATCGCCGACCGGCCTCCTCAAGCGCCCGCAAGAGCCTTTGGTGCGACTGGAATTGTGATCGCTTATCACCATCGATCGATTGGATTGGTCACAACACTCACGTAGGAATTAGAAAGTGTCCACCTGGCGCGACTTCTCCAGAATCTCGTCGCATTCCTGCTCCTTCGCCCTGCAGCCCTGGGCGCCATTTCTCAGCTGAAAACACGTATCGTCGGCTGTTTCGAACACTGCCCCTCGTCCAGTAATCTAGGAAAACCACCTATTCAGAATCGAAGTGATGAAACTTGGAGACACGTAGAATGTATGTGCTACTAGGCTGTGAGCCTGAGCGGTGGGTGACATGAAGCTTCATCCACCGGCTGGCTAAGGCGTACGCCCCCTCCCCCTCTCGCCGCCGTGGCGATCCAGGGGGGGGGGGGCGGGGGGGGGGGTTTGTGTCTGTCCTCCCCCCCCCCCCCAATCCCTTCCAGGAGGCAAAATTTTGAGCGATAGCACGTTCAGAGCGAACTTTTCGCAAGTAGCGGTATCTTTTACAACAATTTCATAACTTCTAGTGGAAACTGGCCAAACTTTTCGCCTGCGGCGTACTTTCGGAGCATTTTGTCCAACCCCCAATTGTTCCATGAATGGGGGTGCTATAACCTCAGCAAGCACCTCCTCCGTTGCTGTCTCTTGGGAGAGGGCGTACGCACCTGCAGGCCACGCAACACCTCCCTCTCGCCTCAGCCACTTCCTCAGGCGTCCCTTCCAACTCCATCAGCCTATGGAAACGAGAGGTAGACTCCCCCCTTCCAACTCCCACCCACTATCACTGGACTAGTTGAGACTGAGACGATTTCCACTTCCGAGTTCCGATCGATTTGCATTCAACAATTTGATTTACCTAAAATTAATTTGCCAACAACGTTTGAATTCAACAATGAGAATCTCGGAGCAGAACGACTACAAGTACACCTACCCGAGCGAGTGTCCCTGCGGCTGCGGCCACAGTGACTTTGAGCGAGACACAGAAGCTCGACTCGAACTGATGGAAGAGAGACACGGATGGGCGAAGGAGAGACGCGACAACGGCAAAAACAGATTGAAAGCAGTCAAGAAGGCTGGACAGAAGTGGCTCGTCACTGACGGAGACGACAAATTCACCGTCACTAGGTTTGAGAGGAAGGGAGCTTCAAGTTCAAAGTTCAAGCCAACACATTACGAGTGCCGTAATCCATTCGCAAGCATTGGGGCATGCCCAGGCAGTTGCCGTCTTCAGGCAAATGCCCTATGCGGCGATTGCGTGACAACGGGCGTAAAAGCATACCTACTTTGTCTACCCCTTTGTCGGCGTTAGAAGATAGCTGTGGATTGTGCCTTTGGATGATTTGAACGTCACAGGCCGAAATCTCGCCGTTATGTAGCACTGCGCGGAGAAATGTCCTGGCAAATGGAACTATTGTCCTGGAAATGGAGGGCTCAGGTGGCCCCTACCTGGACTTCTGAAAGGAGACGCAGAAATGGTGGCATTCAGTCACCTTACTCAAGGGGGGGGGGGGCAGGGAGTGGAATGAATCCTTCCACGTTCGCCCCATTCCCCGCCTTGTTTCCAGGACGGCCGATTGCACCAAGGCCTGTGAGGTGGTCTGCCCCCAGTGCCACGTGTGCGGCTGCAACTACTCCTGCGACTGCGAGGGCACCCGGTATCTGCGCAGCGACTGCCAGTTCGACGCTGCGGAGGACGACCCCCAAGTGGTCTGCGAGCACCGGCACTTCGTCCAGATGAAAATGAATGGAGAGGAGGCCCTGAAGACATCTGAAAAGCTGATGGGGGAGTGCAAGGTTGGGCCTTTGTGACCTCGCCACATAGTCAGGCGCAACCTTACGCTTTCGAATGACTCCTATGACTTGTATCCTCACATGTGACTCATGTAACGTCCTTTCACGGCGTGTCACTGACGCTAGCGAACCTCTGAAGCCTGAGCTGGCGTCAGCTTCTGGTGTTCTCTGAGATGGATTCCAATTTGAACGAGCGGGCCCACTAATCATGTCGTGACCCTCGTGAGCGGAAAGCGACAGTCCTCGCGTCGTCACGCTCAACAACATCGATTTCAGAAACTGGCAGTGGGCTTTCATGGGCAGCTGCCACAGAAGAGGGCGAGCGACGAGAATTGGGTGGCGACGGTCGAGAAGAAGTTTGAGGAGCTGAGACGCTGCATGTTCGGAAAGGTGCCTAGCACTACTGTCAAGAAGGCCAAGGCTGGAAACGGCCCTACTGGCAAGGGTACTGCAGTCAAGCCCAATGGGAAGGCCACTACTGGCAAAGCCACAAATGGAAAGGCCACTACTGGTAGCAAGGCCACTAATGGCAAGGGTACCACTGGAAAAGGCGCCAATCCAAAGACCAAAAGCGGGAAGAAGTCGATCACTGGCAGTGGCAAAGCCACCAAAGGAAAGGCCGCCGATGCAAAGGCCAAAACCGGCAAGAAGAAGCGCAGCGTAGGCGACGACAACGGCAAGTCAAAGGCCAGGCGTCAAAAGAACGCGGCTTGATTACAGGCAAGAATTACACATTCTTTCATTTTGTCATTCTCAATCGAAGCGTACTTTTTCCGACTTCACAGTCCCAGTACGTCACCGCTAGTTTCGTCATAAGTATTCACCCGACAGATTGTTGATTCTCACTTGTGGTGCTACTTATTAAACGCACTTCCTGACTTTACACAGTACTACCGCGCTTACTAATGTCTAGTGGGGTAGATGACGGAGTCATAGGTTCCTTTGGGGGGGTGTGGGGGGGGGGGGGGTATACCCTCCCCCCCACCCCGGACCGATCCCGACGATGTTCAGGACGACCCTCCCCCCGACCTCCGATCCCCCACCGACCCCCCCCCCCCCCAGCGACCCCAAATTTGCGAAAAAATTTCACCTGCGGCGCTATTTTGTTGTTTTCATAAGCATATTCGCCATTTTCTAGCTAGGATATGGCCTTTATACTTATGTTTGTAGTGTTTTATGAGTAAAATGGACGTTTTCCTGCACTTTTTGAAGCAAATAAATGCAAAAATTCGTGCAATAGGAGACCCCCCTACCCTTTTTGGATGGCCATCCTGAAACTGAATCAGGAACAGGACGACCCACCCCCCTTCAACCTTAAATTGACCCCCCCCCCCGGACCAAATCTGGTAGGAACCTATGGACGGAGTGTAGTGGTATTGTACAGTGCAGCAGGTTGCGGACCAGTTGCGGCCAGTTTTTGGCCGTTCGTTCTAACTTCCTGAGAATAGTGACGATCACTTCCGATATTCAAAAGCACAGTACAGTAGCAATAGCTACCACCGTAGTCAGTGTCCTTTCGCGTTTCGTTCAAACAGTTGAACACACGGATGCTTGTGTACTGCAACGAAGCGCCACGGCAATGGAGAATCTTCAATTCGAAATTGTAGCTGACAGTGTCGACATGATATGATGTTCGACCCGAACGGAGTATCAGCGTAAGTCGTTGTTGGCAGTTGATCAAGCATCCAAGACACAGCCATCGATAAGCAATTCAGGCATTCCAGTGGGGTTCCCGCAGTCTAGAGCGATTGGCAAACTGCCGGCTTTGCACAGCTACAGTACATCAGTGACATTTTGGTGCTGCTTGCTTCCCACCAACTGTGAGCGCTCGCCTTCTCACTTTAGGAGTTGTTTGTGTGGCGAAGACCGTTTCAGTTTCGAAACTCAAATCGAACACTCGCGAAACGTCAAGGTTGACGAAAGCTTCACATAGTCTCATCACAAGACAGCCACTGACGTCCTGTCGGATTGCTTTGGCGCGTAGAAGTCGGTCAGCTAGTCATGAGCAACGGTGTGTCGTCGTCGTCGTCGCGCGAAAGGAGGAGTGATTGTGGACGAAGGAAGGTTCGAGTGGGCAGCAAAGTTTCCCCTGGCGCAGAGCCGGCGCCTGAATCAGGTCTTGGACAAGCTGCTCGAGGACCTGGGTAGGAATGGGTCCCGGCCCGGTCCAAGCCTTTTGGGCTACACGCTTCAGTGCCACCGCCACTCTTTCTCTCTGCGTCGGTCGAGACGAGTGGCTCTGTGGCGCGCCTTGCTGTATCTGCACGGTATTTCAACAGTGAATGCTGGAGGGTGGGGAGCAATTTAGATTCTTTCCACAATCCAGGCCTCCCTCACCATAGTACTCGCATTGGGTCTACTCGCATTGGGACTGGGGGGGGGGGGAGGATTATTACTTGGCAGAGAGGTAGTCCCCCTTTACTCAAACACTGTAGGCGAGAGTTCTTTGCAGCTGAGGAGCGGCGCCAGGGGCAGCAGTGAGGCGCTGCAAGAGGCACTAACCAACCAACCACTAAGAAGCACTAACCATTTTCTGGGCAATTTCGACGCGAGACTTGGGTTCCACTGAGACAGTGAGAGATCCAGAGGAGAATGGAGGAAAGGCTAGCAGAGAGCTATCTCAGCGAACTGAAACACAACCCGCTCACAGTATACGGTAGCTGAAACCCTACACGACTGCATACACTCACCAATTCAGTTGCCGATCTGTCAGCAGTAGATCCAGACGCTAATTCCGGACGCGAAACGACGACAACGCTCCAACGCAATGTTATAACGCTATAACGCTTTCGACACTCTTCCGCGCATCGACGAGGTATAGGATGGGAGTACGCTATTTGTGGGCAAGAAACCACTCCAGTGATTACGGTAGCTCCACTTCCTTCCTCCGAAGATCTTTACTCGCATGACGACGCAACACACAAACTTCAGATTGGCCAAGGTACGGTTCGCAACACGAAGCGGGAAACCCACTCTCCAATAGGACGACTAAAACCATGATACGGTATCGAAAAAAACTATGGTAGCGATTTGGAGAGGTGCACAAACAACATCGGAGAAGAACTGCTTGGAATCTGGCAAGAGTCGCAACGCCGAGTCTATTAGTCTCTAGGGATTACGGCATAGACAGAAACCGTGGGGACCAATGGCAATTCGCCGACTACGGTAAGCCCTTTGAAATGGACACAAGTGTAAGCATTGTACGAAGTTGAATGTTGACAGGATTCGCTTCATCACCGAGACACCAAAACAACCAGAACAAGACACTGAATTGGTTACTGTAGCCGTCCCTTCTTAGGCGTTGTTGAACCCGGAACCGCCGACTCAAAGCCCCCATCGCCCGATTGAGTCGCTCGTGCGCCTGCGATCGTTACCTTATCGATTGATTGACTTCAGAGGCGGATACACGATTTAGGAATGGAGGGGGTGGGGACGGAATTTTTTAGGTCACAGGGGGGGCAGATGCTACACATTCGCATGCACATTTGCCCGCCACAAGCGAAAATTTGCACAAAATTGCACCGCAGGGACAAATTTATCCCGATTTAATGCCTTATGCTACACAATTGTCTAAAATAGCGCCGCAGGCGAAAATCGTTGCCGATTTCGGTCTCTTCTGCTAGAAAATAGCTCTAAAATAGCGCACTGAAGTCAGAAAGACACGTTGCGCGCACCTCTCGCGGCTGTTCCAGAATCCTCTCGCACTCTTGCAGCGCCTCACTGCTGCCCCTGGCGCCGCTCCTCAGCTGCAAAGAACTCTCGCCTACAGTGTTTGAGTAAAGGGGGACTACCTCTCTGCCAAGTAATAATCCTCCCCCCCCCCCCCAGTCCCAATGCGAGTAGACCCAATGCGAGTACTATGGTGAGGGAGGCCTGGATTGTGGAAAGAATCTAAATTGCTCCCCACCCTCCAGCATTCACTGTTGAAATACCGTGCAGATACAGCAAGGCGCGCCACAGAGCCACTCGTCTCGACCGACGCAGAGAGAAAGAGTGGCGGTGGCACTGAAGCGTGTAGCCCAAAAGGCTTGGACCGGGCCGGGACCCATTCCTACCCAGGTCCTCGAGCAGCTTGTCCAAGACCTGATTCAGGCGCCGGCTCTGCGCCAGGGGAAACTTTGCTGCCCACTCGAACCTTCCTTCGTCCACAATCACTCCTCCTTTCGCGCGACGACGACGACGACACACCGTTGCTCATGACTAGCTGACCGACTTCTACGCGCCAAAGCAATCCGACAGGACGTCAGTGGCTGTCTTGTGATGAGACTATGTGAAGCTTTCGTCAACCTTGACGTTTCGCGAGTGTTCGATTTGAGTTTCGAAACTGAAACGGTCTTCGCCACACAAACAACTCCTAAAGTGAGAAGGCGAGCGCTCACAGTTGGTGGGAAGCAAGCAGCACCAAAATGTCACTGATGTACTGTAGCTGTGCAAAGCCGGCAGTTTGCCAATCGCTCTAGACTGCGGGAACCCCACTGGAATGCCTGAATTGCTTATCGATGGCTGTGTCTTGGATGCTTGATCAACTGCCAACAACGACTTACGCTGATACTCCGTTCGGGTCGAACATCATATCATGTCGACACTGTCAGCTACAATTTCGAATTGAAGATTCTCCATTGCCGTGGCGCTTCGTTGCAGTACACAAGCATCCGTGTGTTCAACTGTTTGAACGAAACGCGAAAGGACACTGACTACGGTGGTAGCTATTGCTACTGTACTGTGCTTTTGAATATCGGAAGTGATCGTCACTATTCTCAGGAAGTTAGAACGAACGGCCAAAAACTGGCCGCAACTGGTCCGCAACCTGCTGCACTGTACAATACCACTACACTCCGTCCATAGGTTCCTACCAGATTTGGTCCGGGGGGGGGGGGTGGGGTCAATTTAGGGTTGAAGGGGGGTGGGTCGTCCTGATCCTGATTCAGTTTCAGGATGGCCATCCAAAAAGGGTAGGGGGGTCTCCTATTGCACGAATTTTTGCATTTATTTGCTTCAAAAAGTGCAGGAAAACGTCCATTTTACTCATAAAACACTACAAACATAAGTATAAAGGCCATATCCTAGCTAGAAAATGGCGAATATGCTTATGAAAACAACAAAATAGCGCCGCAGGTGAAATTTTTTCGCAAATTTGGGGTCGCTGGGGGGGGGGGGGGGGTCGGTGGGGGATCGGAGGTCGGGGGGAGGGTCGTCCTGAACATCGTCGGGATCGGTCCGGGGTGGGGGGAGGGTATCCCCCCCCCCCCCCCCCAACACCCCCCCAAAGGAACCTATGACTCCGTCATCTACCCCACTAGACATTAGGCGCGGTTGTACTGTGTTAAGTCAGGAAGTGCGTTTAATGAGTACCACAAGTGAGAATCAACAATCTGTCGGGTGAATACTTATGACGAAACTAGCGGTGACGTACTGGGACTGTGAAGTCGGAAAAAGTACGCTTCGATTGAGAATGACAAAATGAAAGAATGTGTAATTCTTGCCTGTAATCAAGCCGCGTTCTTTTGACGCCTGGCCTTTGACTTGCCGTTGTCGTCGCCTACGCTGCGCTTCTTCTTGCCGGTTTTGGCCTTTGCATCGGCGGCCTTTCCTTTGGTGGCTTTGCCACTGCCAGTGATCGACTTCTTCCCGCTTTTGGTCTTTGGATTGGCGCCTTTTCCAGTGGTACCCTTGCCATTAGTGGCCTTGCTACCAGTAGTGGCCTTTCCATTTGTGGCTTTGCCAGTAGTGGCCTTCCCATTGGGCTTGACTGCAGTACCCTTGCCAGTAGGGCCGTTTCCAGCCTTGGCCTTCTTGACAGTAGTGCTAGGCACCTTTCCGAACATGCAGCGTCTCAGCTCCTCAAACTTCTTCTCGACCGTCGCCACCCAATTCTCGTCGCTCGCCCTCTTCTGTGGCAGCTGCCCACGAAAGCCCACTGCCAGTTTCTGAAATCGATGTTGTTGAGCGTGACGACGCGAGGACTGTCGCTTTCCGCTCACGAGGGTCACGACATGATTAGTGGGCCCGCTCGTTCAAATTGGAATCCATCTCAGAGAACACCAGAAGCTGACGCCAGCTCAGGCTTCAGAGGTTCGCTAGCGTCAGTGACACGCCGTGAAAGGACGTTACATGAGTCACATGTGAGGATACAAGTCATAGGAGTCATTCGAAAGCGTAAGGTTGCGCCTGACTATGTGGCGAGGTCACAAAGGCCCAACCTTGCACTCCCCCATCAGCTTTTCAGATGTCTTCAGGGCCTCCTCTCCATTCATTTTCATCTGGACGAAGTGCCGGTGCTCGCAGACCACTTGGGGGTCGTCCTCCGCAGCGTCGAACTGGCAGTCGCTGCGCAGATACCGGGTGCCCTCGCAGTCGCAGGAGTAGTTGCAGCCGCACACGTGGCACTGGGGGCAGACCACCTCACAGGCCTTGGTGCAATCGGCCGTCCTGGAAACAAGGCGGGGAATGGGGCGAACGTGGAAGGATTCATTCCACTCCCTGCCCCCCCCCCCTTGAGTAAGGTGACTGAATGCCACCATTTCTGCGTCTCCTTTCAGAAGTCCAGGTAGGGGCCACCTGAGCCCTCCATTTCCAGGACAATAGTTCCATTTGCCAGGACATTTCTCCGCGCAGTGCTACATAACGGCGAGATTTCGGCCTGTGACGTTCAAATCATCCAAAGGCACAATCCACAGCTATCTTCTAACGCCGACAAAGGGGTAGACAAAGTAGGTATGCTTTTACGCCCGTTGTCACGCAATCGCCGCATAGGGCATTTGCCTGAAGACGGCAACTGCCTGGGCATGCCCCAATGCTTGCGAATGGATTACGGCACTCGTAATGTGTTGGCTTGAACTTTGAACTTGAAGCTCCCTTCCTCTCAAACCTAGTGACGGTGAATTTGTCGTCTCCGTCAGTGACGAGCCACTTCTGTCCAGCCTTCTTGACTGCTTTCAATCTGTTTTTGCCGTTGTCGCGTCTCTCCTTCGCCCATCCGTGTCTCTCTTCCATCAGTTCGAGTCGAGCTTCTGTGTCTCGCTCAAAGTCACTGTGGCCGCAGCCGCAGGGACACTCGCTCGGGTAGGTGTACTTGTAGTCGTTCTGCTCCGAGATTCTCATTGTTGAACGCAAACGTTGTTGGCAAATTAATTTTAGGTAAATCAAATTGTTGAATGCAAATCGATCGGAACTCGGAAGTGGAAATCGTCTCAGTCTCAACTAGTCCAGTGATAGTGGGTGGGAGTTGGAAGGGGGGCCTCCCCACACCTGAGTGTTACTCTTGTGTTAGGTGCCCCCCCTTACATGTACAGTGTGCTAGCGTTGTCCTACAGTCTACCTCTCTGTTTCCAGAGGCTGATGGAGTTGGAAGGGACGCCTGAGGAAGTGGCTGAGGCGAGAGGGAAGGTGTTGCGTGGCCTGAAGGCGGCCGACGCCCTCTCCCAAGAGACGGAGGAGGCGCTCGCCGAGGTTATAGCACCCCCATTCATGGAACAATTGGGGGTTGGACAAAATGCTCCGAAAGTACGCCGCAGGCGAAAAGTTTGGCCAGTTTCCACTAGAAGTTATGAAATTGTTGTAAAAGATACCGCTACTGGCGAAAAAGTTTGCTCTGAACGTGCTATCGCTCAAAATTTTGCCTCTTGGAAGGGATTGGGGGGGGGGGAGGACAGACAGAAACCCCCCCCCCCCGCCCCCCCCCCCCTGGATCCGCTACTGTGGCGAGAGGGGGAGGGGGCGAGATGTGTGACCACAATGTAGCCTGCTATGTAAGCTCCCCCCATTAGACTCACCGCTCACAGGCTCACAGCCTAGTAGCACATACATTCTACGTGTCTCCAAGTTTCATCACTTCGATTCTGAATAGGTGGTTTTCCTAGATTACTGGACGAGGGGCAGTGTTCGAAACAGCCGACGATACGTGTTTTCAGCTGAGAAATGGCGCCCAGGGCTGCAGGGCGAAGGAGCAGGAATGCGACGAGATTCTGGAGAAGTCGCGCCAGGTGGACACTTTCTAATTCCTACGTGAGTGTTGTGACCAATCCAATCGATCGATGGTGATAAGCGATCACAATTCCAGTCGCACCAAAGGCTCTTGCGGGCGCTTGAGGAGGCCGGTCGGCGATTCAGCGGCTGAGACTACCGGGTGTCCCCAAAAAGTGAACCCTTTTTCTCCCGCTCATAACTTGCGCTTCTGTGAACGAATCTGGACCGAAACTTTGCACACATATACCTTGATGAGTTGTTGACAAGTGAGTCAAATTTTAGGTCAATCGCTTTAGACTAGCTTGAGTTACGCGCGTATGAATCATTCACCCTCAAATCTCTCCTCGTTCTGTGCGCAGTTAGTGCAAGAAAACGCATCCTGACGACAATAGTTCTGTGGTTGTTTACAACACACAGTCTTCACAAAACGGTCAAAACAGAACCAAAGTATCATATTTATACCATTGGACGCTTTAGAAGTAAAAATTTGCCACGCCTGGGATGATCCGCACGCAACGTGATTTCACAGCGAATTCTTGAAAGAGGAAGATTGATTCGTTCCGCGCTAGATTTGAAGGTGTTATCATAGCAATTTTGAGACACATAAAGTCCAAATTTAATGAGCAGGATTTTGCCGACCCCTCCCGTTGATCTGAGTGATATTCGGTTGCAATTTATTCGTTTTGAAGCAAGAGACTGCGTGGGTGAGAATGTTTTTGGACGTCACGCACTAAACCGACTGTAACTCTGGTTGTATCAAGGACAATACTAACAAAATTTGGTACACCAAATAAGAACTGTACAGGGTATACGCGAGTATTCTGGCTGAGATTGGTAGTCGCAGTAGTGAGAGCCGGAGAGAAAGGGGTTCACTTTTTTTTGGGACACCCGGTAGAAGGCGACGATTGCGAATCTCGAAAATTCCAGTTACAGTGGTCCATTCCGCGTCTTCCGACTTTGTCACTTGCCGAATGCCTCTACGCGTGAAACTTCGCCTCTGTTTGTCGTGTCATGTTGAAAAGCGCGAATCGTGCTTGCTTCGTACACATTCCGACTGTGCCGTAATAGAAATGGTAAAATCTAAATGAGTGCACCCCTTTTACTGACTGCGTGCACCCCTTTTACTGACTGAGTGCACCAAACAGAAATCTAGCATGCGTACAGAATTACTGACTGCGTGCACCCCACGAAATTACTGACTGAGTGCACCCCACGAAATTACTGACTGAGTGCACCTATGAAATTACTGACTGAGTGCACCCCACGAATTACGTACTGAGTGCACCCCACTCGTCGGCACTCTTGTGAGCGGGCGCTCTATAAACTTCAAGCAGGATTCTCGTTTGAAATCAGGCTAATGCTTAGGCTCGCCCTGCGCCCACGGCTGCACAAGAGTCAGTTGGCGTCGCAGTCTGGCGGGTCGAAGCTTAGGCTTAACGCCCCCCCCGACCGACTTCAGGCGGCGCGGAGCGCGCCCTGAAGTTGGTGGTCGCGCTAAGCCTCAGTTGAGACCCGCCAGGCGCGACGCCGGCCGAGTTTTAGTGCAAACCTTAACTGGAATAAATAATTTTTCATCCCACTCACCGCCTGCTTAGGCCTGCTGTGCCCCTTCGTATGCACTCGCTCCGTGCCAGAGGTGGGAGGACGGCCAGGGTCAGTGTCACCACCGGGGTGCACTCAGTCAGCAATTTTGTGGGGGGTACGCAGTCAGTAAATTTCTTAGACGCCGGCCAGATTTACGTTGGGTGCACTCAGTCAGTAAAAGGGGTGCACGCAGTCAGTAAAAGGGGTGCACTCATTAAGTGTCGTCCAATAGAAATTCGAAATTTGCGAAAATGGCGCGTAGCGTCCGTGTGTGTCGCCCGGCCGTCAGCGCCGCGATTCCTGCCAGATTCGAGATATTGTTAACGTTCCACTCCACCTACCAGCCAATCAGCGTTAAATTTTCCGCAGAAGCGCCAAATACGGTAACTGAACGAAGAGCAAATTATTAAACAAGGGCGATACGTGACACTCCTTGAGTGTCAGATAGGGCACCTCCGCGGTCGATTGTTTTAGCAGACGGGGGCACAGAAACTTTTTCCAACAGAGTGTTGCATTTCCCGTTTTGAAAATTTGTCCTTGCCCTTCCCATCCATTTCTTTCAGCTGACCCCCTAGAGACTCAGCCCCCGGTCGCCCTCTAGCCCGGCGGGCTACCGCCTCCGAAGGAAGATGCGCATCCACCACTTAGAGCTGGGTGCTCGATCCCTATGGCCCCCCCCCCCCCGCAGAGTGACGCGTTGGAGCAGGCTGTACTGTCGACGATGAGCGCAGACTGTACTGACCGCTGACGTGTATAGTAGCCACTCACAATGTAGAACGCCAGCGGCGCCCTAATTGATAGAAGCGCGCCTTATCTACGCTACACAGCGGGGGATCCCCCGCTGGGGTGGACGGCGTCGGTGGCAGTAGTCGATTCATTGCGCGTGATAAGACGCCTTTCTCAGGGCGTCTTATACGGAATGAATCCTGTAGGCGCAGCAAAATCAATGGCGGACGGTATTTTCGGAATTTCGCGAAATTTTACAGAGCGTGAGTATTCGGCCTAAATTCAGGCAAAAATACACCGCAAATCGCCAAACAAACGCCAGATTTGTGTTCTGCGGCATCAGAAAGCCCAGACACAACTGTCAATGCAATTTTAAAAATTCCACCCCGGGATCCTAATTTTTCGCCGCCGGGTGCCGAAATCAGGGTTAAGGCGTCCCATATCGCAAAACAAACACCGGATTCGTGTTCAGCGTCGTCGAAAACCCCCGAAACAAGTGAAAACTCAATTTCGAAAACTCGAACCCGCGGATTCCAAAAATTCGGCGCGGCCGGCGCAGTCGTACTTAACGGCGTCAAGACACCTCGTCTAGACCAACTTTCTACGCGGAACACGATGCAACGGTCGTATTTGCCGCTAAAAGCATGCTTTCCAGCCCAAAAATCCACTCAAAGTCGAAAATCCCAATTTTCCGCTCGGACCCAGGACTTTTGGCACCGCAGATCTCCCGAACGCATAAGTACGATCTCGGCGGTTTTGGTCTCGAATGAAGGTAATAGAAGTGTGCAGGTCAAAAGTTTAGCAATACGTAACTGAACGAAGTAA
>JASAMZ010009883.1:0-10303 GCA_030248115.1 Linhomoeus sp. GSCO2_2
CCTGTCTTCAAGAGGTGCGTTCAACTGCCAATTAGGCAAGTGCGCGTTTGTCCCCACCGCCAGATAAGGCGCTAAGAACGTGACAAGGTTAGCAGTTTTGGTAAACCGTATGTTATGGCATGTCTGTCTGTCAAACAATTCCAGCTTACATATGTCCCATGACGACTGTCTATTAGTGAGTGAGGATGGCTTCTATGGAATTGACAGTCGTGTCAACAACACGTAACAACATCTGTCATTGCACACTTGAAATCTCAGAGTAGTCGGAATACTACTGTAAATCGGGAAAAGTTTGTAAATCGGGACAGAGAAATATTTGGACAAAGCCCATTAATCTTTATTCGGACATGAGAAAAGTTCGGACAAAAGCCCTCTCATAGCTTATAAAGTTGTGTACTGTACTGTACGTAAAATCGTCTATTCGGACATGAAACAAGGGTTTAAAAAAACAAAAGTATTTATTTAGGAATGACCGTTCAACAACTGTCTCCACGTAAGCTTGCAAACGGTCGATCGAATGCCGCTCTACAACGTAAGACGAGCGAGGTAGGGCCGCTGTTTGAACCTTTGGGTTACTGTAGATCGCGATATTCAAACTTTTGAGTTTCGGCCAATAGAAGAACAAATGACCAGTGAGTCAAGAGCTATCCAGCAACTCAAGATCGTCTCTCTACGACGCACGCTGAGCGAGTTAGAGCGATTTCTATGCTAAAAACTCGAGAATGTCGTTTTTCGTGGTGCGTGTTTGCGTAATTAACAAAATTTTTACGCCAAGTGAAAGAGCACGTCGAGACCTTTTAGTTGACCTATCGCACGCCGCTCTACGACGTAAGACGAGCGTGTTAGAGCCGTTTTGCGTTTTGGACTTTCGGGTTACTGTAGCGCGCGCAATTCAAACTTTTGAATTTCGACTTCTCTTAACGGTATTATCAGTGTGCCGAAACCTATTCAATGAACTTAAGATCGTCTCTCTATGACGGAAGACGAGCGAGTTAAATAAGTTTTGCGTTCTAAACTTTTGGGTTACTGTAGCTCCCGAAATTCAAACTTTTGAGTTTCGACCAATAGAAGAACAAATGATCAGTGAGTCGAGAGCTATCCAACCAACCCAAGATCGTCTCCGTACGACGCACGCTGAGCGAGTTAGAGCGATTTCTGCGTCAAAAACGCGAAAATGTCGCTTTTCGTGTTGCGTGTTTGCGTAATTAAGAAACTTTTTTATACCAAGCGAAAGCGCACGTCGAGACCTTTCAGTTGACCTATCGCAAGCCGCTCTACGACGTAAGACGAGCGAGTTAGAGCCGTTTTCAGTTTTGACCTTCGGGTTACCGTAGCGCGCGTAATTCAAACTTTTGAATTTCGAAACCTCTTAGCGCAATTCTCAGTGAGTCGAGACCTATCCATAAAGCCCAAGATCGCCTTCCTACGACTTACCAACGCCGAGATATGAGAGCGTTCCGCACGAACGAACGGACGCACGCACGCACGAAAAGCTCTCGTAGGGGTTCGCCCGGCTGAGGCCGGGCAAAAAAAGTTCGGACAAAGAAGGGCTATTCTCCAAATTGTCCGAACCTTATTCATGTCCGAACTGTTCCCGATTTACAGTATGTTGTAGTAAGTAGTACATATGCGTGTGCCTGTGTTAGTGGGCTCTTACCTGACCCAACTTCACGCTTCGGCATGCCTGCAACAACCGCAATGATGGCACAGCAGAGCGACAGCGATAGTAGAACGTTCATTTTCCAGAATGTGGCTCAGTCTAATGTCTTTGAAAGGTTAGTACTGTGATTTAGGTTCTTTGTGGAAAGACGGCCAATTTTGGTAAAACGGATATTTTATAGGGCCTAAACCCACCGAATTAGCCGAATTCGACAGATTGTGCTGACGGAAAGAATGCCCATTGGTCGCTGGTCGATTTCCATATGAAAATACTGTCAGTGAACGGCTGTTGCGGAATCTACAGTCTATTTCGATTTCCATCGTCGATTAGAAAGTCTGATGTATAATGTAAGGAAATGAAATGAAACAACCGCTCCAAGCGGTTTTGAAACAAATAAAGTTGCGTAGTATTAGTTGCGTTGTCGACCTCGACAGAAGGCATTTGCTGCTCCTAATTTCGACCTTATCTGTGGGGTGATAGAAATTCAAAACCGTTGCGTGTTTACCACCTCTCGTGGCGCTTCGTTGAAGTACAAATTTAAGCCGGCGAGTTACCGTAAAACAAATATCGCCAATGGACTAACTGTCAGAGCGGTAAAGCGCAATTTCAAATGTCATGTAGTGGCGCCATGACGAAACGACGCCGATTTGTGCCGTAGTTTATCGAGTACGATTTCGAACAACGATGTCGCGCAAAACAACTGTACTGCAATTAACGGCGCCCAATGGAGTATTCCGCGCTAGACAAATACAATTTTTATGGACGATGTAGGGCATATTATCCGTTGGAAACAAACAAGACATGTAAAGCGTGGCCACAATGCGAAGTTGTGACGCGGCGAAAACTCCCGCATAGGTTTGGGATCAAAACACAGAACTACGGTCGTATTGGCAATGAACTTCGACAAAAATCTTATCGGTGTCGAGTAGTCAGTCATCAAACCACAATTTGTGAGAAAAATGCGCGCGCGCCGAAGTGCCGTACCTAGTGAGAGTGGGCGAGATATACCAAATTCCTTCACCCGGCCACGCGAGGATTCCTACACAAGTGTATGCTTTGCCTGCTATAGTGGAGGCACCGAAAACATAAATGTAGTAGGTAGAATGCAGGACCGCTCTTCGTACCTGACTTGTAGAATGCAGGATCGCGCCCTCATCAAGCCACAGTGGCGACGAGTACCCGTCTAGAGGAGTTCGTCTTGGCAGTGGGGTGGGCCGTGGTCGTCTGCTGTCCCAGTGGTCTGACCACGGCCGTATTCTGGCCTCTCAGACGTCGCCACACCTCTGCGGAAGCTTCCCTATATGGTCTCAGGACCAGTAGAACGGAGATGGGGTCGAGACTGGCGTTGAGCATGAAGATGAGAAGGGCGATTTCAGTGGTCCAGAAGTTGTGCACTTCGAATAGAGCGTGTGCTAGCATCATTACAACTTCAGGGGTAATGCAGACGATGGCGATGGTCACCTGAAGATAGAGATGGCGCACTTGATGACACAACAGTGAGGCCGTGTAGTTTGTCTATAGGTAATCACACCAAATCCTTGATCGGTCCTACTTTCTAAGTTAGGCAAGCGTTGCGCTCAGCCAGTCCTCAAAGCGTACTACAGATGTGTGTGCCCAGTGCCCCACTGCCCACCTGACAGAGAATCGCTCTGACTGCCTGTTTGGCCTCCCTGACAGAGGTCGAGTTGCCGCCGGCGATGTCGCCTTTCTGCTGTATTTCCCTGTACATGGCCACCACGAGAGAAATAGTGGCCAACTCCGAGAAAGCCAACACCCCAGCTGCCATCAGATCACAGAGTTTCGCCCACTTCGAAGAGTGGATCAGCTCTGTGCAGTAGTCGGCCCAGTGGTCCCCGTAGACTTCCCGTGGTTAAGAGCAGAGGGCAACTGATTGACGGCGATTGACGGCTACCAACAGAGTAGAAATGACCATGCTGAGGACAAAGGTCTCTAAGAGACAGGCCACCACCGAGCAATAGTACGACGACAGCAGCCACTTTGGTCCGAAGATGAACCAGGGTTGGGCCGTCAGAAAGAGGAAGGAATACAAGAAGTCGGCCAGGCACAAATTGGCCACGAACCATTTGAAGCGGTTCTTCTCGTCCGACGGTACTTTGAATACCGTTAGGAAAAGGACGAAAGCGTTGAGAAATACGGCTGGTGTGGGACAAATGGAGGAACCCAAAATCAGACTGAGGCGCTCAGTAGCGGGATCGATGTGATCGCTGCAGTTGCTGCCGTTCGATTCGATGCAGGACATCGTCAAGTTGGACTGAAGAGATGGAATATTGGAAATTTGCCGGTGAAGTGCTCGAAACCTCTACGCAAGTCGGTGCGGTAATCTCGCTTTGTTAGAGGGAGACTCACTGGCTCAAAGGGAGTGGTTATTGAAAAGCTTTAGCTGTGGCTGATTTGCATACATATTTGAAAAGCCCGCATCTACATTCTACATACCTACATGGTAACTGAATCTCAGTTGGACTCACTGTTTTGCAATTTACCTGCGCTGCGAAATCTTGTTCCGACGGCGCAGCCACGGTGCCGACAAACTCCCCAATGATGCGATAGCAATACACCGCCTGCCTTAATCTAAATCCAAATCAATTTTACTTCCGAGTGCGTTCGCACTGAATCGCAATGTGTGTTAGCACTGTCAGTAATCGCTCAAGATTTATATACGCAAACGTCTGCGTCAATCAACCGTGGGCCTAGGACCATTTGCGTCGTCCGGGGTTTGGCGCGAGCTTTCGCACCTGCGTGTAAAAGAAATCTTTTTCTGCGAATTAAGAGCCAATGTCTGAGAAACTCGCGTTTCGGTGGGACAAGTTGAAAAATTCGAAACCGAGTTAGGAGCTGGATGTGATAGAGGGATCGAAGTTATGAAGAGTGCCACAAATCTCACCTCTCTACGTCGCCTAAATCTCGAGATATGGCCCAGTTTCTGAAGCCATGTCGCGCAATTTGCGAATTTTTCAAGATTTCGACACGCGATTGTGTTTCGCCTCATATCTCGAAAACGGCAGGTCCGATTCATGCCGATCCTATGTCATTGGGAAAAGCAGACACGGGCGCTTCGATCCGTATGTCACGCGCCACAATCCATTGCCACGCACACTCGCGCCGCGCCAGTAAACGTGGTAAGACGCAACGACGAAAATTGACGTTTTTTTGGTTTTTCGCTCACAACTTTTGAAATAGCCGAAAATGCCAGCGATTTTTTGCTTTTGTATTGTTGCCGCATGTTTTCTGTCTCAGATCCTACCAAAAAATTCGAAAATCGAGAAGCCTCAGAAGGACTTACAGCGACATATGTGTTGCCGATTTGCACCCGCAAATGCAAATTTCTTGTTTTTCGGCTGCACTATTTTCCTCGTAACTCTTGAACGCAGCAAGGCTGCTCTCTCGGACATTCTGCAAACGATAGACGCCGATGACCTCTACAAATACTGTATGAACCTTGAGTTTCGTAGTCTGCACCATTCACGAGAAAATGCCGCTACTATAAATTTTGTGCAGCATTTACGTATTTCAGCAGCTGGCCCTAAAGGTAGGAGGCTGATTTTGCACAACTGACCTACAACTTACACTTAGCGTCTGGTAGCTAATATTCTCCTTGCAAGTGATTTTGTCTAGGTGCTACGTGTCAGGCTTGGCTCATGTGGCGCAACGGACTTAGCCAAAATTTGGCAAAATCCGCTGAGCTCACTACAGTACCGCGCCTGTGGGAAGACCGCTGGCGATTTCCTCTCACTATGTGATGTAGGCTAGTGGTCTGAATACACACGTGGTGCTAGATTTCAGATTTGGCACTTTCCCCTTACAATACTGTCTAAAATCTGCACATCGATTGCACGGTTGAAGTTGATATATTTCTACCGCAAAGAAGGTAGTCTGAAATCTAGCACCACTTGTGTATTCAGACCACTAGCCTACATCACATAGTGAGAGGAAATCGCCAGCGGCCTTCCCACAGACGCGGTACTGTAGTGAGCTCAGCGAATTTTGCCAAATATTGGCTAAGTCCGTTGCGCCACATGAGCCAAGCCTGACACGTAGCACCTGGACAAAATCACTTGCATGGAGAATATTAGCTACCAGACGCTAAGTGTAAGTTGTAGGTCAGTTGTGCAAAATCAGCCTCCTACCTTTAGGGGCAGCTGCTGAAATACGTAAATGCTGCACGAAGTTTATAGTAGCGGCATTTTCTCGTGAATGGTGCAGACATCGAAACTCAAGGTTTATACAGTATTTGTAGAGGTCATCGGCGTCTATCGTTTGCAGAATGTCCGAGAGAGCAGCCTTGCTGCGTTCAATAGTTACGAGGAAAATAGTGCAGCCGAAAAGCGAGAAATTTGCATTTGCGGGTGCAAATCGGCAACACATATGTCGCTGTAAGCCCTTCTGAGGCTTCTCGATTTTCGAATTTTTTGGTAGGATCTGAGACAGAAAACATGCGGCCACAACATAAAAGCAAAAAATCACTGGCATTTTCGGCTATTTCAAAAGTTGTAATTGGAAAACCAGAAAAACTTCAATCTTTGTCGTCGCGTCTTACCACGTTTACTGGCGCGGCACGCGTGTGCGTGGCAATGGATTGTGGCGCGTGACATAGGGATCGAAGCGTCTGTGTCTGCTCTTCCCAATGACATAGGATCGGCATGAATCGGACCTGCCGTTTTCGAGATATGAGGCGAAACACGATCGCGTGTCGAAATCTTAAAAAATTCGCAAATTGCGCGACATGGCTTCAGAAAATGGGCCATATCTCGAGATTTAGGCCACATAGAGAGGTGAGATTTGTGGCACTCTTCATAACTTTGATCCCTCTATCACATCCAGCTCCTAACTCGGTTTCGAATTTTTCAACTTGTCCCACTGAAACGCGAGTTTCTCAGACATTGGCTCTTAAAGAATTATAATGTATGTCGAGTGCAGTTTTATTTGTTTAAGTTTATTCTGCGATTTGATTGTGCTACAATTGTTGAATTTCTCATTTGGATATCCTATCCTATGCATTTCTGCTGTATTTATTCAACAAAATCTTATCAACTGAATTATAACACTTCTCTATTGCTGCAATACTTGCTACTTGCTGAGGTGAACGTGCTAACATTTGCGGGTGCTCAATTTGATTTCATTAATTTTATTTCAATTTATTTTGCTCAATCGTTTGAACTAAACCTGCTAAATTTTATCTATTTTGTTGTCCTAGTCTGTGTATTTCAGTTCTATTTATTCAATACAATTCTTTTAAATTTAATCAATAACACTGACTCTAGCACTGCTGTACCACACAATTGATCAATATATCGTATCCACGATTTTGTTCTCAATCAATTCAGACACTGGGTATCAGACGGAGTATTTCTCGACGTCTGCGTACTGCCACTGGAATCGAGCAACTTCACATTCTGTCACACGGTTCGGAACAGAAAGCCCGTGGAAGTCAGGCTTGCCATTCCCCCTCAGAGCAAACCGTTCACGGTAAGATGGCTGGAAATTAAATGCCCCGTTTGTCAGGAACGTTCTACTGTGAGTATAGCTTGTACGACATACATAGGTACAACCTAACTTAGCTTAGCTATATGTGTCAGTTGTACTGTGTGTCCCACTTTGGTAGGAAGTCATCTTCCTTGTCGAGTGAGTGATGTTGGCTTCTGAGTACACGACTTGCCCCCAGGGCAAATTGCTCTGTAGTGAGCTGGCCCTGTCACCAATACTTGCGGCATCAAGACCCCGTATTTGCCAATTGACACGGCCGCACTTGCCTGAACAGCAAACGTATACAAACCGATTAGCTGCGACACACCCCCACCACGCATTCTACCGTAATCCAATCATGCATTCTCTCACCTTTAGCTGGTCATCGTGGCCAGCGAGTTCACGACCTGGCCGGGCGGCGTCGCCGCCCTCGACAACATCCACTACGAGACCATAGACGTCTGTGGGGACCAGGTTCCCACCACTGAGGAGCCGATTGAGCCCACGGACGAACCCACTGAGGGCACAGAGGGACCGGAACCCACGGAAGGACCGGAGCCTACAGTAGGCCCCACCCAGCCTCCGATTGTGGTACCGGTCTTCCCGCTCGAGGCGGCCTGCTTCGCCCTGGAGTGCGACTGGAAGGGCTGTGAGTGGGAAGACGATGATGAACAGGACGAGGATGATGGACTCGACGACGACGACGACGACGACGACGACGACGACGACGACGACGACGACGACGACGACGACGACGACGACGACGACGACGACGACGACGACGACGACGACGACGACGACGACGACGACGACGACGACGACGACGACGACGACGACGACCGCACTCAAGCGAAATTGCAGCTGGAAGCGGAACGACCTGCAACTACCTACCTCTGAGCGGCGCTGAGGTGGACGCTATCAGGGCGGTCGGCTTCCAGCCCAGGCGCGGCCGAACCGGCAACTGGGCCGCCGGCGTCATCAAGGGACCCCGTGAGTCATTCCAATCTTCTCTAATCCCGGGCGATCCTAATCTTGCACTTTTCCCCTTTTCCAGCCGGCGGCGGCTACTACGCCGGCGCTGAGGTCGATTCGGGCCAGATCGCGGCCATGAAGTCAAAGCCTTTCTCACTCTCAGAGGATATTGAAGTGGAGTTCCTCTACTACGAGTGCGCGGATAGCGTCGACCTCAAGGTGCGTGTAGCTCAGTTGGGGGGGGGGGGGCGAGATTTATACTGTGCAGAATTTCTTGCCTATGTGCATAAATAATATGCGAAATTGCACATTTGCATACTGCACGTATGTCGTTATAAACCGTGTTACGACTCAACTCAATAGTTTATGTATTTTGCGTATCCGTAAATCTAACTTTGTGCACAATCTTCCGATTATTGTATACTTATTCCTTCTACCGTAAGTTCTTTCGTGACAGTGTGCAGCTTTCTAGTTAAATGATGCCAAACCGAAATGAAAGGTCCTCATACAAAGATTGACCATTGACGGTGTTTACTACGCCGAAATACAGGGTGAGGCGCCGAAAACTCGTGCTCTTTGTTGGCTTGTATCTTCTGCGTATGACTGACGATTTTGCTCAACTTTTCAGCGATTGTAGTACATAGTCCAACTTAAAGACATGCCGAGTTACAGCTCTGTCAGTTGTGTGCTGGTGCGGAAAGAATTAAAAGATATTTTCCAGCGCTTTAGAAACAAAATTTGAGCCAAATTTTCGACCCACGCCGATCTTGCTCATTTTCGGATATGTTATAGACGAAGTAATTCTGAGCATCATAGTTTGTGTCTCACGTCGCTGCGACCTCTGTAGCGTGAGTTACAAAATTTGAAAGTTGTCCTGATTCACCAAAAATGGTGTGATGTCAAGACTAAAACTACTGTAACTTCTGCTGGACTTTATACAGCGAGCTGATATTTTAACACGTGGTGCAGATTGACCGTCGCAGCAAGCGATGAAAGTTTCGCCTTACCCCCATGTCACAAGTCTATCGTTCAGAACTGCTGTGGCTGAATATAACTTGGCCTTTCGTGTTGCTCGCTCTAGCTCTCTTGTTGGTGCAGTAGAAGTGCTGCTGCCCAACACATCTTTAAGTTAGCCTATGTCCTACAATCGTTCAAAATTTGAGCCAAATCGGCCGTCAGACGCAGAAGATATAAGCCGACAAAAAGCACGAGTTTTCGGTGCCTCACCCTGTACATGTGAAATGAGGACAAGTTAAGAAATTGTATCGCACGAACTTTGTTCGCATATTCCGCAAAATGCCGAATAGAGGAAGATCTCCAAATAGTGGTAGTCTCCAAATAGTGGTAGGGTATAGTGGTATATTGAAACAATAATGGTAGGTCTCCAAATAGTGGTAAATAACTTCCATTATCTGGAGCAGTAGAGTATATTTATGCATAGAGCGTCACCACAAGTGAATGGGAATCGTCAACTGCTGACTGTTGAGCAATCTCAAGTCAAGATATAGGTCAAAATCATAGAAGACTGCCCTAAATTTGGTCATTCTAAGGCACTTCGGTTGTTTTTGATGTTACAACTGAGAGGATTGAAACAATTGTGGTAGGCCTCCGAATAGTGGTAGTCTCCAAAATGGTGGTAGGGTGTAGAGGTAGGTTGAAACAATAGTGGTAGCTACCTCTATTCGGCACTTTGCGGTACCTATAGGTCTGCTACGACGGCTTCGCAGAGGGCTCGGAAACGTGCGAGGTGTTGTCTCCTAAAGACGTCAGTCCGGACGACAGGCGATGGAAACTGGGCAGAGTATTCATTCCGAAGGGAAAGAGCAGACAGGTGGGGATACCCGTGAAGAAGTGTGGCATTTCAGCCACATACTGAGCGCCTACTGTTGTGGTGGGGGGGGGGGGAGGGGGGGGGGGGGTGGGGGGTGTGGTTATGGCCAATGGTATCCACCACCATCCAGTGACAGAAGTGTATACCGCACTCTTTAGTGTTCCCCCCCCCCCCCCCATACTCCTAGTTCTAAATGGCAAATATCCAATACACCTATCCAAATCACCTCCACATACCGTAAACACCTCCAATAACCCCCCCCCCCCCCCCCCCCCCTCTTGACCTCCGCCTTCTGGACAATGGCGCAGATGGAAAGGTGGGGGGGGGGGGTATGAGAGAACTACGGTTACCTTATGCAT
>JASAMZ010009884.1:0-13528 GCA_030248115.1 Linhomoeus sp. GSCO2_2
GGCCGAGATCGACGGCTGCTGCGGCCTGACTGGTGGCAGCATCTGCGGGTCTGTAAGCATCAGCAGCACGAAGACCGCGGGAGGGGGATTTGGCACGAACGGCGCTCCGAACCCCCTCTGTCCACCGCCTCCACCTTGACCTGGGGCATTCCTCCTTGCCCTGGCGGCGCTCCGCCACCCTGTCCAGGTTGCTGCATCCGCCACCAAGCCCACCTTGCCCACCGCCCACGGGCGGCGCTAGCGGCGCCTGGCCTGCCCGGGTGCCAGCGTTTGGCCCAACGTTCGCAGCGTTGTAGACCGGGCTTGGCGCTCAGCCCCACCCGGTGCCTCCAGCGGCACCTCCGGGGTTGCCTCCTCCGTTCTGTGCGCTCGTTGACCGGCAAGCCACTGAACTCGTCCATTCTCGTGGCGGCTACCGTATCCCCGGCGGTCTGCAACTGCACTTCCGACGCCGTTCTTCTCGGCGGGCCGTTCAGCGCACTCACCGCCGCCTGGGCAGCCAGCGCGTGGCGCGTTGTGACCGAGTACGGAGGGTTGGGCGGCGCCCGGCTTCCTCCTGCGATGCCGATCATGGCGGCAGAGCTTGGTGGCTGTGACGGGGTGGGTCGTTGCGCGTCAACTCGCTTCTGCAGCTGCCAGAGAGGCCGACACCGGCTGCAATGTCGCGGCAACAATTCTCGACATTTGTCTCGGCGTCCTGTCGTCCTGCTCACCAATGATCGCTTCCACTGACTCAGCCGCTAAGGAGGCGGTTCTTCCGTCAACGACACCGCCGGCCGTCGCAGAATTCAACAGTCCACTCCCAGTTTGCGCCCGTCAGTCAACCCCACCCCGCGCCACCTCTTCCGGTCACCCAACAAGGGCCCTGGAGGAAATCCGCAGACCGGTCTCTCGGCGCAACTCGAACGGACTAGCCGTATTGAGAGAAGACCCGCCGACCAACTGCTGCTCTTGGAGGGCAGCGGCTTCCCGACGGCCGCCGCCACACACTCCTCACACTTCCACCAGGGCGGTCGGTCTCCAGATCTCCTCTCTACGCCTCAACCACTCTCTCCGACGGCAAGCACTCCTCTTGGAATGCGTATGGGCCCACCTCTGGCACCCACCCTCACGAAGCCGACAGAGCGAGCCTTCCTCCACCACTTCCTGGCAGAAGTGACACTTCACTTCCCCGCCTCCGCTCATCTGAGCGACTGGCACTGGCGAAAACACAGGAGAACAGGGCGGCGTACGGTACACGGCGATACAGCAGCAACAAGACCTTTTCGCGGCGGGTAGATCAACGCCTCGGCCTGTCCTCGTCAACACCATACACGACTTCACGCGAACGCAACAGTAGGCACAGGAATTACAGGCGACACAACGACGGAACACCAACGGTGACAAACCGCGATCCACCCGGGAGCGCCAGAAAACTAGACGAACCGACTGCCTACTTATAGAAGCTACGAGGCGGTTGGGCGCCGATCCTAGCACCAACTACAAGCAGCACAGACGGGAAACGCCTAACTGTCAGCAATGATCACCGCTGACCCAGAGGAAGGAGTTGAAGCCAACCTTCTGCAGTGACCAGACACCACTCTTCGATCTTCTCTTTGAACCACAGTGCCACTCCGTTGTACTTGTTGTTGTTCTATTCCGTTATTGTTACCTATGTATATTCCGTACCTATCCGTCCTTGCTATAGTGCAGGACTGTTGAACGGGTTTTAGGCGCACGCGTATTCACGAGACCTCAGGAGGTCAGACACACATAAAGGCAACTTCCTACCGAACGGGGAAGGGAGACAAGTGAAGCAAGGTGCCTTCCCGGGTGGGCGAGCTATCACGAAAGAGACGCGCTGCCAACACAATCAACGCAAGGTTGTTGACAGCGCCACGATACACAAAGCACAGTGATCGCGTGGCGACATACGCCTTACTCTACACAGGGCGAGACAAAGACAACTGCGCTACCGTATCACACTGAATAACGGCAACGGCGGCGGAGGCGCTCGCTCTCCTTCCCACACGTATCAAGCAGTATTGAAATCCGATTATAATCCTACAGATGATGACACAATATATTCTTACATCCAGTAGCCAGGAGAAATCAATCAGATCATGAAGTAGCACTAACACCCACTCATGGCATATCACTCAGGTTATCGTACTAACACACACAAACGCCTAAGTAGGATGGAGGGGGGCGGGGGGTGGGGGGGGCGGGGGGGGGGGAGGGTGGGGGGGGGGGGTGGGGGGGGTGGGGGGGGGTGGGGGGCTTGGGAGGGTGGGGGTGGGGGGGGGGTGAGGGTGGGTGGGGGGGGGTGGGGGGAGGGGGGGGGTAGCTTCTGTAGCCATTCCAGGCTGTGAATCACACGCTTTACCTCCAGTTAGTCAGAGTCAAATCCGATTTGACGTAACTTTCATATGTAGGTAGACAGCAGCAAGTTGCATGCCACTGCAGGCCGTGGAGCGGCCAACGCCTTGGGTGCTCAGTACTTGTGCCCAATTTTAAATCCAATAATGCTTTCCTTCGTTCTACCTCATCTTCGTCGCAAAGCGTATCGTACCTATTTGTAGGTAGGGAAGTTACGCAGACAGAAGCTAAGGGGCGCTATGTCGGACTCTGTTTCTGACACAACTCTCACTTTATTTGCACTGTGGTGACGTCTGTGGTACACGTTTATTTGACAGGCGCTAGCTGCCCTACGCGCTCATAACCATGTATGTTTCCCAAGGCTCCTTTGTCCCTGTATGTGCCTGTGTCTTTATGAGTACTGCTACTCCATGTTTCTGGAAACATCCTTTACTTCGTGAATGAACTGATGCAGAAGATGCAATTGTACGCGAGTGCCGTACTAAATTAGAGGACTTTTGACTGCCTGTTTTTTGGTTACTGCTTTCAATTTATATTTAATTTAATTTATTTAATTCGATTTAATTTAATTTAACTTAATTTAATTCATTATGCGAAATCATATTAAACTAGATAGATAGATAGATAGGTCAATTCACTTAGGTTGAGTTAAATTAAGCAAAGTTAAACAAAATTAAAATAGACCTAAAATTTAATTTGAATTGAATATACCTTGTATTAAATTAAGCTAAATTAAGTTAAATTAAATTAAATAAAGTTAAATTTAGTTAAATTGAGCTAAATTAAATTAAATTAAAGTAAATTAAATTAATTGAATTGAATTTAATTTAATTTAATTTATTTTAAAATGAATTAAATTAAATTAAATTAAATTAAATTAAATTAAATTAAACTAAATTAAATTAAATTAAATTAAATTAAATTAAACTAAATTAAATTAAATTAAATTAAATTAAATTAAATTAAATTAAATTAAATTAAATTAAATTAAATTAAACTCAATTAAATTAAATTAAATTAAATTAAATTAAATTAAATTAAAATTAAATTAAATTAAATTAAATTGAATTGAATTAAATTAAATTAAATTAAATTAAATTAAATTAAATTAAATTAAATTAAATTAAATTAAATTAAATTAAATTAAATTAAATTAAATTAAATTAAATTAAATTAAACTAAATTAAATTAAATTAAATTAAATTAAATTAAATTAAATTAAATTACATTAAATTAAATTAAATTAAATTAAATTAAATTAAATTAAATTAAACTAAATTAATACCACGCAAGTCGTCCGGGGGACGCAGTATACTCCACAAATTTGAACTCCTACGCACGGTGACTCATCTGCTGTTGTGGCCCCCTGACACCACCAATCGCAAAGCTAATGCCGAATTCGTGATCTACATCCCAGAATACCCCAGAATCGACATACATCACCCCTAACTTCCTATAGACTCGCAGAACTGAAATTCTGTACTTAGGGTATGGTAGCATGCGAATTCGTCATAGGTACGTTCAAACATCATCTAAACGCTAAACGAATGCCATTTTCGTAATCAGCGCCCCCGAAAACCCCGAAATCGAGTATAATATCGCGAAAGTCGACCCGACACCCAATATTCAAATGAACGCGGCAGGGTTACTGTAGCTCTGCAAATTTGCCAAAACGCTTTTATGGACCAGATTTCAACGTAGAATTGTTTGAAACCACTTTTGAACCGATTCGGCGACGCATTCGAGCGCTACAGACGCTGAAACGCGAAAAGCGCAAATTTTTACCCCGGAGTCAAAAAAGTTCCACCAAGATAACTTTTTTGTGTCTCAACCGATTTTCTCCGTTTATGGCTCATTCGATAGAGGACAGCTGGGAAGGAGCACCAAAGGCGGTCTCGCGGCTCTAGCTGCTACCTATCGCGCACAGCAAACCGTCAAAGTCGAAAAATAGCGAAAAATTCAAATTTGGCGCCAAAATGGGTCCCGCAGCGATCCAATTCTTTTTTTTTGCGTGTTCGGCACTATCGAGGGCTACAACATATCAAAAGATAGTGTATACCATTATATGCAACTTTTTCGAGTTCTACCTTGTTTAACCCATTTTTCAGTACTTTGAAAATTTAAATTTTTGAATTTCCCGCCAACGAGGTACCGGAGCGTGACCCCGTTTGGTGTCCACCCTGCCCACCTACTAGACCTACCCAACGCAAAAGACCGTTTGCAAATCGGCCGCTTCACGCGCCAATGCCATCCGGTTAAAATTACTGCGTTCCGCGCACAATCGCTATATACTCCACACTTTTTGTGGAGTATAAAAAGTTAAATTAAATTAAGTTAAATTAGGTTAAGTTAAATAAGTAAGTGAAGTAAATTAAAATAAATTAAGTTGAGTTAAATTAAATTAAATATCATTAAACTAAATAAATTAAATTGAACCAAATTAAATTAAATTAAATTAAATTAAAATGTATGTTTCCCAAGGCTCCTTTGTCTCTGTATGTGCCTGTGTCTTTATGAGTACTGCTACTCCATGTTTCTGGAAACATCCTTTACTTCGTGAATGAACTGATGCAGAAGATGCAATTGTACGCGAGTGCCGTACTAGAGGACTTTTGACTGCCTGTTTTTGGTTACGGCTTTCAATTTATATTTAATTTAATTTATTTAATTCGATTTAATTTAATTTAGCTTAATTTAATTCATTATGCGAAATCATATTAAACTAGATAGATAGATAGATAGGTCAATTCACTTAGGTTGAGTTAAATTAAGCAAAGTTAAACAAAATTAAAATAGACCTAAAATTAAATTTGAATTGAATATACCTTGTATTAAATTAAGCTAAATTAAGTTAAATTAAATTAAATTAAGTTACATTTAGTTAAATTGAGTTAAATTAAACTAAATTAAATTAAATTAAATTAAATTAAGTTACATTTAGTTAAATTGAGTTAAATTAAACTAAATTAAATTAAATTAAATTAAATTAAATTAAATTAAATTAAATTAAATTAAATTAAATTAAATTAAATTAAATTAAATTAAATTAAATTAAATTAAATTAAATTAAACTCAATTAAATTAAATTAAATTAAATTAAATTAAATTAAACTAAATTAAACCACGCAAGTCGTCCGGGGGACGCAGTATACTCCACAAATTTGAACTCCGACGCACGGTGACTCATCTGCTCTTGTGGCCCCCCTGACACCACCAATCGCAAAGCTAATGCCGAATTCGTGATCTACATCCCAGAATACCCCAGAATCGACATACATCACCCCTAACTTCCTATGGACTCGCAGAACTGAAATTTTTGGTCCCGCAGCGATCCAATTATTTTTTGCGTGTTCGGCACTATCGAGGGCTACAACATATCAAAAGATAGTATATACCATTATATGCAACTTTTTCGAGTTCTACCTTGTTTAACCCATTTTTCAGTACTTTGAAAATTTAAATTTTTGAATTTCCCGCCAACGAGGTACCGGAGCGTGACCCCGTTTGGTGTCCACCCTGCCCACCTACTAGGCCTACCCAACGCAAAAGACCGTTTGCAAATCGGCCGCTTCACGCGCCAATGCCATCCGGTTAAAATTACTGCGTTTCGCGCACAATCGCTATAGACTCCACACTTTTTTGTGGAGTATAAAAAATTGAATTAAATTAAATTAAATTAAGTTAAGTTAAATAAGTAAGTGAAGTAAATTAAAATAAATTAAGTTGAGTTAAATTAAATTAAATATCATTAAACTAAATAAATTAAATTGAACCAAATTAAATTAAATTAAATTGAACTTTGAATTAAATTAATTTAATTTAATTTAATTTCAATCAAGTTTTTTATGTTTGCTTTTTATTTTATTTTTTATTTTTTTAACTTAATTTAATTTAATTTAAATAAAATTTATCTTGTTCGGTAAATCCGGGGTTTCCTTTCGGCACTCCCGAATGTTCTAGAGTGCTCTCTTTTTTTAATCTTTATCATATTTTAAATAAACAATTGCTGGATTTTGAGTATATCAGCATCGCCGTTTTCTGACACCCGAGATGCCCATTGTAAGCGATATTTAAACAAACAATAACAAAAGGAGGCAGCTTAAAGCCTTCTAGCACGCTACTTCGCCTAGTCCTTTCTTACCATTTAGATCGTTGCCGATGCGATGTGCCTCTCCGGGATTCGGGTTTCCCGTTATGACGTCCACTGAACGATTGATGGAAGGCGATTAGCGGACAGCCCACAGTAACAGCGCTGCCTTACCACTTTGCCTGGGAAACAGGAAGGTGGAGAACCTCCTTATTAGCGACTCTCCTTCTCCCGTTTCGATTCTGCTGTTAACTGAATATCGTCTTCATTCTTAGAATCTTCCAAGCTAGACCAACGAAATGTATCTCACCGCGCGCCAAGAAGAAGTGGGGCCTACGAATTGAGGAAGAGCCGCTGCGCTTCATGGCCTCTGTTTGTCACTTGGACCGCAATCCAAGCGCTGTTGTTTAGACGACATGAGACATCTGACGACTTTCGATTTCGTACAGGCGAATGGCGCGTGACTGTCGCGAAACGACGCCCACTAACCAACGAGAAGAACTAGTAGGCAAACCGGCTACTTCCTCGATCCTTTCTGCGTAACACAAGGCAGGCCGACGGCGGAAATTGCAAGACTGCTCGAGAAACTTGTCTCTGTCGAGCCTAGCCAAGTTTCTACATAGTTGCTCGAATGCGATCTCCAGTCGCTGTAGCCATTGCTATTTTTGAATCGAATAACGTCGAAGTCGGCTGGTGTTTCTTCACAACAAGAGCTAAATTGAACGGACTGAATACCCAGCCTACCCAAATAGCGAAGTCCACACGCACATCGCCATTTAGCTTGTGGCTGGCTATTTGGACTGCGTTAGGTGTACGTATATCCCAAGTAGGACATGGCACTGTCCCATGATAATATAGCGATGTGAAAGCTCGCTATCGGCACGCGTGAGGTTATGTTGTTTGGTGTCAGTATGTCTCTTCAGATTGGGGGTGCATGTCTCCACAAAACTGAAGAATTCCCTGGGATCTTTCAATTCCATGGGATTGTTGAACATGAGAAGAGTAACTCGTCTATTTATTATAGTGGGCACAATATATACATATACAAAATGGTTTGTATATTTTTTGTATATTTTTATTGTATATATACATATACATGTACAATATACAAAAATTTTAAAATATACATATACAAAACAAGGCCGATATACAAACTTTGTATATTGTATATTTCTACCGTATTTGGTTACTGTAGTGGGGCGAGATTGTTGAAAATGGGCAGATCGATAGGCGAGCTATTCTAGGCTATTTTGGTGTTAGTTAGTCACTCCGTCTGTTTGTAGTGTCGTAGCTACGTGAATAGTGACTAGGCCGGTTCTGCTCCTCTATAGATTTCGATACTCTGTCCTAGCTGAGCACACTGTTATGTGGTAAGGAGTGTATCGTTATCTGGGCTAAGAATAGCGTAGCATCGTGTGGTTGCGTGGCGTATATAAGCAAGAGTATCCCCCTGTTTCTCTGCTCCCCGCTCCCCTTTCTCTGTCTGTGGTCGTTCTGTGAATAGAGCTTCTGGTAGAGAAGCGGGCACAGGTTCCTTGCAAGGCAAAGACTGCCGCCCAGAGAATTCCAACAGAGATTTCTTCGAATTTTGCTCTAGTCGATATTCAGCTCACAAATTTAGCTAGTCATAAGCTAATCTGTGCTATAAAACCGTGTAATTACAAAATTTGGGCCAAAGTGATGTGTTAATGCACTCGTTCAGTTGGATATCAGCGCACCTCTATGGAAACCTTACTTGGAAGCACTAAGATTACGGTATATGAAAATATACAATATACAAAATATATACAAAGCTAAATCTGGTAATATATACAATATACAATACACAAAGTTATTGGATTGTATATATAATATACAAATACAATATACAATAAAATTTCGAAATATTGCCCACTGTACTATTTATGCGAAGATTTCCATGTAATGCTGGAAAACTAAAAGAATTTTATCCACAATTCTTGAAGGTTTGTTTCAAAAGGCAGAGCAAAATCTTTAACTCGAAAGAAGGAGAAGCCGACGGGGCCGTCGATGGAAGCTCGATTGGCTCTACTGGCCGTCGTCGTCGGCGGTCTGCTGCTATCCACCGGCCGCTGTCTCCACTGCTACCAGTACACGGCCATGCGCATCGACCGGAGCTCCGCCGAATCCTACGCGCTCGACAGGAAAAGCAGTAGTCATGTCACCGTCGAGTCGGGCTTCGCCAGCTGCACGTTCGGCTTCGTCTTTGAGAAGTCGAGCTTGGAGAAGTCCTCGACTGGGAAGCTCCTCTTGAAGGTGGTGGCCGGCGGCTCTCGAGAGAAGGGCGACGAGCGCGTCTTCAACGTTGGCCGGTTCAGGAGCACCTTCCGGTGCAACCGCGACCTGTGCAACGGCCATTACAGTATACACGAAATGAACGTGCAGTTACAACAGGCTGGCGTTCCACTCTACTGCTGGGATGAAGGGAGGGGAGGGCTCAGATTCGCCCACGCGCCGAAGAACGCCAAACAAGCAGTGTGTTACGAATATACAAGCGAGAATGGCGTTCTCATCGCCGGCGTCTTGCACGAAGAGTTACAATCAGAAGAATATGACAAGATAAGGATGAACTGCAAACGAAGTCTGTCTACCGGCCAGATGAAGTTTTTCGAGGAACGGGATGGCAAGCGCTACCGCTGCTGCAGACAGCCTCTCTGCAACGACAGGCGGTGGCATATGAAATGGTTCCGGATCGCAACAGCACGCGGTGCCGACGCAAAATCAACGCTCGTAGTGAAAGTGACGACCACCACCAAAAACGTCAGAGACAAAGACCCTGTGACAACGACAACCAAGGCAACCTCTACGACAACGAAACCCACCACTACGACAGCCAGGCCCACAACTGGCGCTACTACGACAGTTGCAAGGACGACGGACATTGATTCGACTCAGAAGACCAAAGAAAATCAGGCCTTCGTCAGATCCACCGCCGAAGAGATCCGATGCGAGACAGCAGCTGAAGTGGACGAGTCCATCCCCTGGTGGCTGTGGGTGACGTTGACCTGCAGCGGCTGTTTGGCGCTCGCCAGTGCAGTGGGGCTGCGGATAGCCCTCAGGGAGAAGTGGAAAGCCCACAGTCGGCTGCGAGAGCAGAAGCGCCTTTCGAAGGAAAGGAAGGGACTGGAGAGATTCGTGGAAGCCAAGGCCGACGTTCTTTGGGGCGAGGACGCCTCGTCGTCCGACGACTACGACGGCGACCTGCCGCCTCTCGTCGTGCTCTCCCCACTGCCGAGCAGCAACGTCACTGAAGCAGGTCTCTCACGCCCTCCTCTTCCTCCTTGATTGTGTGGCTCTTCCTCCTTGATTGTGTGGCGATTGTGAAAGCTCCCAAACGATGGTTCTCCTTCAGCCAAGGATAGGACGACGCTGAGCGAGTGGACGGTCGACCAGGGGTCAGCGACGCCCTCCTCGCCCTCGCCATCGCCCGCTTCCGAATGGAGTCCAGCCGAAGACCTATCCGAAGGAAGCAAGAGAACTGACAAGACTGCTTCCGATACCGAAGGAACGACGACTACAGAAGGAGAAGAAGAAGAAACCACGTCTAGCGAAGAAGCCTCACCTGTTTGATCGGCGTGATTTCGCCTCTGCTCTGATTAGCATTTCTATCCACTAAAATAGAGTGAGCAGTTAGCCCAAATAAGTCGTATGGCTACCGCGAGGGAAGCGTGATAACAAAGTTGCCAATGAGAGTGGGCTATATGTACCTATACGTATATGTACATAAACGGTAGGGTGTATCCATATACGGTAGCGTATACCGTACCTACACAGGTATACGTATGTACCGGGTGTCCCAAAAGTCCAGCCCCCCCATCCACAGCACGCTGTATAATGGATAGAGAAGTCATACTTGCACACATGATAGCCTATTATGTTTGCAACTCGGATGCGAAAATTCAGCGCTCTATCTCAACCCATGCGCAAACGCGGGCGCAAAGCGTAAAATCGGTCGTTGATGCTCCTCCTCCTGCTGGAGGCCATCTCCATGGAGAAGATGGCCGTCGCCAGCGGAAGCAAGACAGGCAGACAGAATTTGACAGCTCACTGCGCGATAGTGGCGAAAGCTACAAAAGTCGTTCCTACGTCATTTTAAAGCTCGTTATGTTCTCTTTCAAACGACACCTTGCCACCTGCCAAATGTCGTCCCGTTCGCGAACTGTAGCCATCCAAATGCGACGCGGTCATTAAATTTGAGTGATTTTAGGTTTTGCGCCCGCATTTGCGTATGGGTTGAGATGCAGTGGATGCAGTGCTGAATTTTTGCATCCGAGTTGCAAACATAATGGGCTACCATGTGTGCAAATATGACTTCGCTATCCTTTATACAGCGCGCTGTGGATGGGGGGGCTGGACTTTTGGGACACCCGGTAGGTACCCGTTCATCGGTACTATGTGTCTGCAGAGCTGCGCAACCGTAGGCTACCGTAGTTGTTGATTGGCTTGGCGCATTTTTTGCGCTGCCAGTCTCTTGCGTTGGTGGTTACTCAGCAGAATCATCGAGTATTCGAAGATTTGTCGGCAACTTGAAATCGGAAAATCTGTACGGAGAACGAGTGCTTCAGTATGTTTATGAATCCGGTGCAGATTCTCAAGGAAAACGCCCAGGAGGAGAGGGGCGAGACGGCGCGCCTCTCCTCCTTCGTGGGCGCCATCGCTATCGGCGACCTGGTCAAGTCTACTCTGGGGCCCAAAGGAATGGTTGGTGGGAAGGCGCGAGCCATTTCAATTACCCGTCTCGCCCATAAAAGACACCTTTTCACTGTTCCCCTTTGCAGGACAAGATCTTGCTGAGCGGCGAGGACGGCCGCGAGGAAGTGAGCGTGACCAACGACGGCGCCACCATTCTCAAGGCGATCGGCGTCGACAACCCCGCCGCCAAAGTGCTAGTCGGTGCGTCGTCGGCGTCGCATTGGCGCAGCAACCGTTTCTTGTACGGAAGCGCAGTCGCTTCCAGACATCTCCATGGTGCAAGACAGCGAGGTGGGCGACGGCACCACCTCAGTGACCGTTCTGGCTGCGGAGCTGCTCCGAGAGGCCGAAACGCTGATCGCCAAGAAGCTCCACCCGCAGACGATCATCTCGGGCTGGCGAAAGGCGGCCGAGGCAGCCAAAATCGCGCTTGAGAACTCGGCCGTGGAATCGAAGTAGATTTTGATCGATCGATGTAGGTCGGTAGGCTCATTGCCATCCGTTAGCTAGCTCTGTTCTCAGAGTGGAGGACAGCGAGAGTTTCCGCGCCGAGCTGCTGAAGATCGCGAAGACGACGCTGAGCTCCAAGGTCCTCTCGCAGCACAAGGACCTGTTCGCCAATCTGGCCGTCGACGCCGTCATGCGACTCAAGGTTCGCCTCCACTTCTGTTCTGCTCGCTACTGATAGAGCGCGAGACACTTCGCTTGTACCTATGTTCCTTTTGCAGGGTAGCGGTAACCTCGAGGCCATCCAGGTCATCAAGAAGAGCGGCGCCAGTCTCGATGAGTCCTTCCTGGACGAAGGCAGGCTCCGGCTCAACCACTTCCTTCACACAGGGCGCCTGTATGACTCCTTCCCCTCCTGTTCTCCTCAGGCTTTCTTCTGGAGAAACGTCCGGGCATGTACCAGCCCAAGCGCATCGAGCAGGCGCGCATCCTCATAGCCAACACGCCGATGGACACGGACAAGGTGAAGGTGTTCGGCTCCCGTGTGCGCGTGGAAAGCGTGGCCAAGGTGGCTGAGTTGGAGGCGGCCGAGAAGGAGAAGATGAAGGAGAAGGTGGCCAAGATCCTCCAGCACGACATCAACGTCTTCATCAACAGGCATGGAAGCGACAGGGGATCCTGTTGTCTGTGTATTGTGACTGTAGCGCTGCCAATGTTCCAGGCAGCTCATCTACAACTACCCGGAGCAGCTGTTCGCCGACGCCGACGTCATGGCCATCGAGCACGCCGACTTCGAGGGCATCGAGCGACTGGCGCTCGTCTTAGGTGAGTAGGCAGATGGCTGCCTCCACTAAATCTTGCTCTGTCACGAATTGTACTACTGTACTTTTCGGCTTCGTTCAGGCGGCGAGATCGCCTCAACCTTCGACAATCCCGAGGCCGTGAAGCTGGGCAAGTGCGACCTCATCGAGGAGGTGATCGTGGGCGAAGACCGCCTGCTGCGCTTTAGCGGGGTGCCCCTGGGTATGTCTGAAGCATTCGCAACTGTTCTGTCACCGCGAGCTCGTGTATGGTCACACGAACTTCAGGCGAGGCGTGCACTATCGTGCTGCGAGCCTCGACGCAGCAGCTGCTGGACGAGGCCGAGAGGTCGATGCACGACGCGTTGTCCGTGCTCACCACCCACGTCAAGAACGCACGCACGCTCTACGGAGGAGGTATCTAGCTCCTCTCCCATATTGAATGTAGAAATCAATTAGCAAACAATCTTGGTAGGGGCGTCCGAGATGCTGATGGCCTGCGCCGTGTGGTCGGTGGCCAACAAGACGGCGGGCAAGGAGGCGATCGCCATCGAGAGCTTCGCCAAGGCGCTCAGTCAACTGCCGGTCGTCATCGCCGACAACGCCGGCTACGACAGCGCCGAGCTCGTCTCACAGCTGCGCGCACTCCACAACTCCGGCAAGCACACCAGAGGCATCGGTGAGTGGCAGACGGTTGACATCAATGTAAGCGCTGACCGGCCAGGGGGGGGGGTGGTCTGGGACCCCTGGAAGCGGGGGGGGGGGGGCGCAAACGACTAGAATTTGCCAAATAACTTAACGCGAAAATGCTTCATATTTGACTAATAATAGCTACAACATAGCGCCGCAGGCCAAAATCTTGCCATTTTTAAGCGCCGCAGGCGCTGTTCTAGTCGAGCACCCGATTCTCGCCCTACCGTAGTCCCTCCATTTCAGACATGGAGAAGGGCGTGGTGGGGGACATGGAGAAGCTTGGGGTGCTCGAGTCCTTCGGCGTCAAGTACGCCATGATCAACTCTGCCTCAGAGGCCGCTGAGATGATTCTGCGCGTCGACGACATCATTCGGGCGCCGCCCAGACCCAGGGGAAGGGACAACCGCCCTTGCTAGACAGGCGCACAATCGTA
>JASAMZ010009888.1:0-7500 GCA_030248115.1 Linhomoeus sp. GSCO2_2
CCCCCCACTCAAAAATTTTCCTTACCTAGAACCCCCCCCCCCCGCCTCCGGGTGGCCTGCACCTATGACGAAAGGAATCGATTGCACGCACACAGTTGCTCAAATGCGCCATTGAAGTGGGAGAGCGCCGAGTGGTGACCCTGAAGAGCCACTTCATGACTAGACGACTGATGGAGTGAGGAGGTGGGCGGAGTAGGCGAATACCAAGAGCTTGTTCTCAAAACTAGCTAGTGGAACGAAAACCAAGCAGACAGCGCCCTGTGGTTAGCTGCTCTAATCAGCCGCACTGCTGAGCATCAGACAGCGTCCAAGTCCAACCTGATTCTTGCTCTTGACCGGCGGGTTCTTGAGTCCCGCAAGCAGGGCGTCCATGTTCCTTCCGCTTCTCAAGTGTCCCATGACTTCGGACTCGTCCGGGCCCAGTCCCGGAGTGTCGCTTTCGTCCTCTTCCCGGTAGACGTCCTCGCTGTACGCGTCGACGTCGATCTTCCGAAAGCGGGTGTCCAGAGTTGGCTTAGCCATGTCTTGCCGCAGGTGCTATTTGGCTTGGATTTCGAGGATTATTTCCAGTTTCGGAGTGAAATTTGACGATTTCGTTGACCTGGAAGTGATGCGTGCATTTTGCATGCAAATTTCGTGCGTGAGTCAGAGATTAGAGTACCGTATTTCGTGAGCATGAACTTCAGGGAGAGCGTATGGCAAAGACCAAAGCGTTGATATCTATCTACAAGGCAGACTCCTTGCAAGCATGGCCTCCCGATGAGTCGTCTCCCACATGCAATGTCGTAGCAGGGTCAGTTGTCTGTCGTTCGCATTTCGCACGCAAGTCGTGAGCAGTACGTCGCTGTTTGGCCGATCATTGCCGGACTTTGATTTGCTTTTCAGTTGTTCTCTGCGAAGAAACAAGGAATCATGGTAGGCGAGAACCGTTTTGATTTGGTGATATGCAGTCGTGTGAAATTTTCACAAGTCGTTTTGCAGTCTGACCACTGGATGGTGAAGCGACTGAGCGATCTACTTGTTTCCAAAGAGGACACCGATTTCGTTATCGTCTCTCCCGGCGGCCAAGAGCACAAGGTGCAGCGTCCAATCAAAATTCAAGCCAATCCATTTCACATTTGACACAAGTTCGTTTCTCTCAGACGCACACCTTCCTTCTTCGTTCGGCGTCGCCCGTCTTCGCCGCCATGCTGGAGTCGGGCATGGAGGAGAGCGAGTCGGGACGGCTGCAGATTGAAGACGGCACGGACGTGGCAGTGGACGCCCTCGTCCACTACCTCTACATGTCGAAGATCGCTGAGGACTGCTTGGCCTCTTCTGTGGAAGATCTGATCGCCCTCTACCACTTGGCTCATCGGTACGAACGAGTGGCTCGGTCGGCGTACTGGTCTGGTAGCGGGGCCGAAAATCGAAATAGTCACGAGTGCCATGCTCATGTCTACTGTGACGCTGCTGAGTGCTTGACGTCGAGGAGTTGGCGACAGGTCCGTGTGAATGAACGCGTGCGTGGTCGCAAATGTAGCCTCGCGATCGCTCTCCAGCGCTGTCTCATCGTACGCGTCACTGACCATGGCACCATTGCGTTGCGCGTTCAGCGACGACCTGAAGGGGCTGTGCGGCCTCTGCGACCGGGAGCTGACCAAGCGCGTGTCCGTCGACTCTCTGGAGCGCTGCCTGGAGCTGCTGAAGCTGCACGGCCAGGAGACGCCGCACTTGAAGTCCGCCGCGCACAAGGTGGTCGCCGACAACATCCGAGAGCTGCACAGGGAGGGCGAGGAAGCGACGGAGTTGGCGCGCCGATTCCCGCGAGAGTTCTGCGACGCCTGGTGCGAGAGCCTGTCCCCTGATTCTGAAGAGGAGATGGCGTATACGGTGGTCGTGTCGGACGACGATTTCGGAGTTGAATAGTTGATGGAGTGAAAGAGAGAAAGCTCGCGGCGACGCTCGTTCGTGGTTTCGGTAGGCTAAACGTGAATTGTAGTCGCTTCTCGCCCAGTATCGGAGTTTTCAATGCGTGGAAGATCTTCGTATATCGTTTTCGACTTTAGGTGATCTGAAAGCATTTATGCTTTGGCTCGGCCAACCGTTTGTAGCTTGTAGGTAAGCGCTCCAGTATTCCTACTACCGGTTCATCCCTTCAAGTAACGTGAATCGTCGTGGGCCGAAATTACGAGAACGACTGAACCAGGTAGTACACAGATCAGATACACAGCAACAACTGTCGCGGTTGTAGTACATTAATCACACTGTTAAGCCATGTTTCACGCAGCGGTTACAAAACGTTCATGCGCCACAATTGTTGTGTATGGATGGCAGTTACTTTTAAGTTGGTTTAGAACAGTCATCAGAATTAAATTTTAGCTCAGTGAAATTGACTTGCCAAATAGGCAACTTGTCAAAACTGTGACAAAACGTTCCGCGATCGTAGTTGTGCAACAGCGTGTTTGCATGGTATCTCTGTGTCACAAACGGTTTACCAGCTTAACTGATCAGACAACTTGACGTATCACGAGTTTAAAAGTAGCGCACGCAAGAGTTAGAGGCACTTGTTAGGTTCTCCGCTCGATTTGGATTTCCTCCAATAGTGCAGACAAAACCTAACACACCGTGGTTTTCATTGTTTCATTGCAATTGCTTTAACAGTTTACGACAACTTGCGACTCGAAACAATAACACTACACGCATTCATTCCGTTTCGTCTCGTAACTGGCTTCGGGTCACCTTTTCACATGCCAATCCAATAAAATTTCCTCTTTATCCAGTCAACTTAGCGGGGAGCGATGTTGGGCAATAAATCGCTCCCCTCCATGTCCTCTCACTTTTAATTGCCTCGTGTGACCCAACGCGGGCGGGGCGCTAACCGAGAGACCATCCCATCCCCTTAGGAGACAAGTTTATGGCGGCGAGTCGAGGCGCGTCAAAAGCGCGATAAACCCCCCTCTATAAGTGGAAAACAATGGGAGGGCGTCACGGCGATCCCCCCCCCCCCCCCCCCCCCGTCCCCGCTATTGTAAATCCTCGCGTGTCAATCTGTTTCGTTTGACGAGCGCACCAAAACAAAGGCGGCGGTATTATCCCCTCTCCTTGCCTTTTGATACCAGCGACGATACCCCCCCCCTCTCGCACAACCCCCCCCCCCCATCCAAGTTTCGGCAGACGGCCGCCAGACGCCCTTCCCCCACCGGCGGCCACTCGAGATCGCACTGGGCGACGAAAACGGAAACAGTCGCCGCTTCTTTGACCGACCGTCTCTCTCTCTCACTTCACCTTCTTTGGCGGTGCCGGCGCGTTTGTGGAGCCCGTCGAAGGAAAACAAAACGGTCCCCAATTGGTCTCGCAAGTGGCAAAAAGTCCGCTCGGTTGCTCCGCGCCGCGAAACGACGGTCGGAAACAGATTCGGCGGCGACGGCGGCTTCCAGCAGAAGGTGGGTGGGTGGGTGGCGCGAAGCGGAGAGAGGCGGCGCGTCACTGTTGTAAATCAGACCAATTTCCCTGAAAGTTTATGGCCTGGGGGGCTGGCAAGAAAGTTGTCGGAGCGGCTGGCCAAATCGGGTAGTTAGAGCTTTAGCGGGAGAGAATTTGTGGCGGCCCTAAACGCCAGCTTGCGCGCTGCTGGGTTACTGTAGGCGCAGTATGTAGCTACAGCTAGAAACAGAACGGGCGTATAAACAGTGTTTCCAGTGGGAGAAGTGTGCAATGCTTCGCTAGCGGCTGTTGTAAGTTCAAAACTTCAGGGTGTTCGCAAGAAATTCAGAATTTTAGACTTCCCGCACAATGGCATCCCCCCAGACGAAGCGGGCCGGCCTCTGGCAGCCACAGCTGGACGTGACTCCACCTGCTGCGCAACACGCCCCTCAGCCTGTTTTGCCGACCGCTCTTCTACCCGTGTTCCCGCCAGCTGCTCTTCTACTTTACCGCTCCTTCCTGAATTTCGGACGGCCGCCGCTCGCCATTCCTTCGCCCGTTCTTGGACGGCCGACGGTGTGTTGTGACACTGATAGATGGCAAAAATTCGCTATGGACCATTTAGAATTACAGAATAACGAAGTTTTCTCGAGCGCGAGCGCAGTAGCTCCATGGGTAGTTTTGACTACGGTAACTGATACAAACAAACTCGATTAACTGGCTCAGAATGCCTCGATGGTGTGGTCTTACCGATCTGCTAATGCCAATCGGTGACTCATCAGCAGATGAGCTCTTCATTCCAGAGCACTGATCGGCGCCGGACCCCTTCAGTGGTGGCCGATTTCCGTTGCGGCCAGTGCCAGCAGAAGTTCGACAGCGCCAGTGGCTTTCATCAGCACCTGCGACAACACGCTCTCCACAATTCCGACTGCCCAATCTGCGGCAAGAGCTTCTCCAGACACTGGCTGCTCCAGGGACACCTCAGGACCCACAGTGGGTTGCTAAGATTGAGCTGGCGTACCGTAGATTACGGTACTTCAAGTCGCGTTGGGTCAAGTCAATACGCCATTCTGTACGAGAGTTACGTACGCCCGCATGTACGTATGTAACGTTACGTCCGTGCGCACAGTTCTCTCGACACTTTGAGACCGCTGACATCTAAGGCATGGACTCAGTGCCTACTCTCTTCAGCTGGCGAGAAGCCTTTTGACTGTCCGACCTGCGGAAAGGCCTTTGCGGACAAGAGCAACCTGAGAGCTCACATGCAGACCCACAGTGGTGAGTGAGTGACTGACTACAAAGAATTGTGTTGTTGACCGCCGCCGCCGCCGACGCCGTCGTCGTCGTCGTCGTCGTCGTCGTCGTCGTCGTCGTCGTCGTCGTCGTCGTCGTCGTCGTCGTCGTCGTCGTCGTCGTCGTCGTCGTCGTCGTCGTCGTCGTCGTCGTCGTCGTCGTCGTCGTCGTCGTCGTCGTCGTCGTCGTCGTCGTCGTCGTCGGCGTCGTCGTCGTCGACGTCGTCGTCGCCGCCGCCGCCGCCGCCGCCGCCGCCGACCCCGCCGCCGCCGCCGCCGCCGCCGCCGCCGCCGCCGCCGGCGCCGTCGTCGTCGTCGTCGTCGTCGTCGTCGTCGTCGCCGCCGCCGCCGCCGTTGTCGTCGTTCACCCAGCCACTACAGAATCATATTCATCGATCACCTCAACTCTATTCGTCAGGCCGCAAGCCCTTCGTCTGCTCCCGTTGCGGCAAGGCCTTTGCCCTCAAGTCCTACCTGTCCAAGCACGAGGAGTCGGCCTGCCTTCGCAAGCAGTTCAGAGGCCTGTCCCACACTGGCAAGTCTTCAGCAACGGCCGCTCTTCTGCCCAAGTTCAACTCTCTGCCTCGCGCTTCCTGCTCTTTCACAGCTGTCCCTCCCGATCCACATCAAGCGAGATGAGGTGATGTATGGTGCGATTAAGACGCGAGACTGATTTGTCCTGTCGACTGATGGAATTGTGTGCATAATACTACGTATACTTGTGTCGTTTGAGATGCTGACGCCGAGCTTGACCTTGGCGTTTGACCAAAGTATGTATGCCGCTCGCTGGGGCTTGTTTCACCACAACTTATTGCTTCGTAGCCTTCGCAACTCGTGAGAATGTGTCTTGCGTATTTCTTGTGTGAGAGCGCGCGTGTACATCGCATACCGTAGTTAGTCCGGGTTGTCAGCAGCGCAGTACTAGGAGGTGCCGAATCTTAACTCTGTAACACGAGGTTGGTTCAAAATTGGCGTGCGTATCCCTCTGGTAATAGTCTGGTCCACCTTTGCTGTGTGGGCGTTTTCACAACTCATCTACTTGATTTTGTCAGAGGTTGCTCGTTTTCGTTGCTTAGAAGGTGGTCACGGACATTGCATTATGCTGAGCGAACTCTAGTCTCCTTTGTACAGTTTGTCGCGACATTAGAAGGGGATGCCAGTTATGAAACTGTACTTTGTTTTGCGTTTATTAGCGTTTGTTATACTTTTGCATATTCTTCTTGACGAATTGCTAGGGTGTTCGGTTTCGTACGTGTACGTAAGGTACCGATTCGTTTTTCATCGGAAATCTGTTTGCGTTCCTTTAGTGTAAGGATTCGTGCTCGTTTGATTTGTCTCGGTTGTGCGTTCGGCCTATGCCCTTTGGCAATGCATAGCGATTGTGGTTGATTTGATGCACTTAGAAGAAATCAAAAGCAAATAAAATTAAGCAATCGTGCACAAATGTGGTGTAAGTCTGCCTCTGCAGCATAAACAGGGAAACATCGACACGCAGAGGACTGCCAAGTCACACCAGCAGATCACGTACTAAGAGTGCTCGCCCATGTACATGGGTTGATTGGGTGCAGATCATTGCCGCTACAGTTTTGGAGAGGGGTACAAGTGCTAACGGCGGCGTCCATCGCGAGTCGATTGATACGACTGGTCGTAGCTGCTGCCGCCGTCCCCGTCTTCGAAGTCAAATTCCTCCACGCTGATCTCCTCGTAGTCCTTCTCCAAGGCGGCCATGTCTTCCCGAGCCTCAGAAAATTCTCCTAAAAGGTCTGACTTTGTGGTGGGGAGTAGGAGAGCGCGACGGTTTGACAAAATCGTCGTCGTCGTCGTCGTCGTCGTCGTCGTCGTCGTCGTCGTCGTCGTCGTCGTCGTCGTCGTTGTTGTTGTTGTTGTTGTTGTTGTTGTTGTTGTTGTTGTTGTTGTTGTTGTTGTTGTTGTTGTTGTTGTTGTTGTTGTTGTTGTTGTTGTTGTTGTTGTTGTTGTTGTTGTTGTTGTTGTTGTTGTTGTTGTTGTTGTTGTTGTTGTTGTTGTTGTTGTTGTTGTTGTTGTTGTTGTTGTTGTTGTTGTTGTTGTTGTTGTTGTTGTTGTTGTTGTTGTTGTTGTTGTTGTTGTTGTTGTTGTTGTTGTTGTTGTTGTTGTTGTTGTTGTTGTTGTTGTTGTTGTTGTTGTTGTTGTTGTTGTTGTTGTTGTTGTTGTTGTTGTTGTTGTTGTTGTTGTTGTTGTTGTTGTTGTTGTTGTTGTTGTTGTTGTTGTTGTTGTTGTTGTTGTTGTTGTTGTTGTTGTTGTTGTTGTTGTTGTTGTTGTTGTTGTTGTTGTTGTTGTTGTTGTTGTTGTTGTTGTTGTTGTTGTTGTTGTTGTTGTTGTAGTCAAGCGCACCCTCCTCCATGCCTTCGCCGACGAACCAGTGGACAAATGCTCGCTTGGCGTACATCAAGTCAAACTTGTGGTCCAGTCGCGCCCAAGCCTCCGCTATGGCTGTTGTGTTAGACAACATGCAGACGGCGCGGCTGACCTTTGCCAGATCGCCCCCTAAAAGATCGAGTTTGGCTTGGCATTGCTGTATCCACACGCATGTAACCTGTTATACGAAGTATAGCATACCAGGCACAACCGTCGGCGGCTGATAATTGATGCCGACTTTGAATCCAGTGGGACACCTGGAAGACAGCATCCAAACCTTATAATCCTTCAATTGGCTGCAAAAGTCAGTTGTGCTCACCAATCAACAAACTGAATTGTCCGCTTGGTTTTCACCGTGGCGATTGCGGCATTGACGTCTTTCGGAACAACGTCTCCTCGATACAACAGG
>JASAMZ010009891.1:0-12606 GCA_030248115.1 Linhomoeus sp. GSCO2_2
ATTGCTTGTGGCGAACAAAATTCCGCAGTATATCGACTGCGTTGCGTGTGTGAGAAACTCGTACAGTTCAGTATTCTCTCCTACTGTCATTGCAAACGCGTTTCCTGTTGATTTATTCTCACTCCAGTGTGTCAAAATTCAAAATTCCAAAAACTACCGTATGTAATCCAGGCGAGACCCCCACGGAGCAGAACCGCTCCAGCTCCTTCCCCCGAACCCCGCATCCCACTGGGCGACAAGCGGAGTCAAACCCATTCAGACGCCGCGCAAAATCAAAAACAGAAAGACGCCAAAAAGCGCAAATTGGAAGAGGAAGAGGAGGAGAAGCGATGAAAGACGAGGAGAGTGAGAGCGGAGAGGAGGGAGGTTGGTGCGGTGAAATTTTTGAAATTTTCGCGTATTTCTAAAAATTTTGGGATTTAATGCCAATTCCCGTATTTATTGCCATTCTGGGTAAATAAATGGTTGGCATATTTGTAAGGATAGTCTTTTTCCGCCCGGCCTCAGCCGGGCGACACCGTAGGAGAGCTCGGCGTGCGTGCGTCCCCCCCTCCGTCCGTCCGTACGTACGTAACGCTCCCAGATCTCGGCGTCTGAAAGTCGCAGAGCGGAGATCTTGGGCTCTACGGATAGGTCTCAACTCACCTATCATTCAGCTAAGAGGTTTTGAAATTCGAAAAGTTTGAATTGCGCGCGCTACAGTACCCCGAAGGTCAAAACTCGAAACGGCTCTAAACTCGCTCGTCTTACGTCGTAGAGCGGCGATCGACACGTCAGGTGAAAGCTCTCGACGCGCTCTTTCATGCGGCTGCAAAAGTTTTGTCAATTACGCAAACACGCACCGCCGAAAACGCCATTCTCGACATTTTTACGCTAAAATCGTTCTAACTCGCTCAACTTGCGTCGTAGAGAGACAATCTCAAGGTCAGCGGGATAGCTCTCGACTCGCTGATCATTTGTTCTCCCATTGGTCGAAACTCAAAAATTTGAATTTCGCGAGTTACAGTAACCCGAAAGGTTTAAAACGCAAAACGGCTCTAACTCGCCAATCTTGATCCGAAACGCCAAAAATAACGCCAGATTCGGGCGTCAGCGACCTCGAAAGAACTCGGCAATCAATTTCAACATCGATTTTGACCACCCGGGCGGAAATTCGAATTTTGGACGCGGCCGGGGGTACGGTAGCCGAAAAAATATTTTTGAAAATCGATTCCGGATCAGTTTTCAACGGGGAATCGCGTGGTGCAGTCCATTTGGCCATAAATCGTCGCAATCGGGCGTCAAAACGGCCGAAAGCCTCAAAAATTGGAATTTTTGACCCTGATGACTTCCGTTGTGACAAAAAAAATGAAAATTCCCGGGGCGGATTTTGGCGATTTTGGTCTCAAACACAAGAGAACATGATAATCTTGCCGATTTGAAGTATCTGGCCTGATCCAACAACTCCCTGATTTACTAGGAATTTTGAAAGGCAGATTTTTGTCAAAAATCACTTTCGGCTACCGTAACCCGAGAACGCGTCGGCCGATTGGCTCGGGAAGTTTTTTTCCCCGGTTCGTCTCGTCGAGGGCTATAACATATCCAAAGGGCGTCAAAATCGGCCCACTATTCCAGAAATTCCAGCTGGGTGAACACCCTTCCGAGTAAGTAAATTTTTGAATTTTTAAATTTTTCTCTAAATTTTCCCACTACGCGAAAAAAACGAAGGCCCGAGCACCCCAACTATCCCTCGAGAGCTATCGATTAAAAAAAACCCCGTCGAAATCGGATGAGAAAATGAGGCACGCTAGTGAGTGGCAAAAAAGTTAGTCGGTGTCACCTCGACTAAAGCACCTTGCGTCCCTTTTGGGGTCGGAGCGCCAACAAACTCCGGTATTAAAAAGTTGAGTTTGTATTCTGACTGACATTGCATAGAGTTTCGTTCTTTCTGCAGAGAGTGCGAGAGCTCATCGCCCGTATTGTCTCCGCTTCACGAGCTCCCCCTTCGCAAGAGGGTATTGCTTAGCAATATTGATATCGCCCGGGATTTGGTTTTTAGAGCAAGAAAATCCCTCTTTTGAGCAACGCTTTTAAAAAAGTGACAAAAACTTGTCAAAATTTTGCCAAACATATGACAGAGCAAGTTTTGCAAAAATTATCTAGAGTCGCGAGCTATCCACTGAGCTCGAGATCGTCTCTCAACCACGCAAATCAAGCGAGTTAGAGCGATTTTAGTGTTCGAATCTCGAAGATGGCGTTTCCCGTGGTGCGTGTTTGCGCAATGTTAAAATTGTTGCTGCCGCATGAAAGAACACGTCGAAGAGCTTCCACCTGATGTGTCGATTGCCGCTCTACGACGTGAGACGAGTGAGTTAGAGCCGTTTTGCGTTTTCGGACCTTTGGGTTAGTCGGAACTCGCGAAATTCAAACTTTGAGTTTTGACCAACGGGATAACAAAATGACTAATGAGTCCAGAGCTATCCAAGATGCTCAAGATTACCTCTCTACGACGCAAGATAGACGAGTTAGAGCCGTTTTGCGTTTCAAACCTTCGGGTTACTTGTAACTCGCGAAATTCAAATTTTTGAGTTTCGACCAATGGGAGAACAAATGATCAGCGAGTCGAGAGCTATCCACTGACCTTGAGATTGTCTCTCTACGACGCAAGTCGAGCGAGTTAGAACGATTTTAGCGTAAAAATGTCGAGAATGGCGTTTTCGGCGGCGCGTGTTTGCGTAAATTGACAAAACATTTTTGCAGCCGCATGAAAGAGCGCGTCGAGAGCTTTCACCTGACGCGTCGATCGCCGCTCTACGACGTAAGACGAGCGAGTTAGAGCCGTTTTGCGTTTTGACCTTCGGGGAACTGTAGCGCGCGCAATTCAAACTTTTGAATTTCGAAACCTCTTAGCTGAATGATCAGTGACTCGAGACCTATCCGTAGAGCCCAACATCTCCGCTCTGCGACTTTCCAACGCCGAGATCTGGGAGCGTTACGTACGGACGGACGGACGGACGCACGCACGCACGCCGAGCTCTCCTAGGGTGTCGCCCGGCTGAGGCCGGGCGAGAAAAAACCTACAAAATATGCCAACCATTTATTTACCCAGAATGGCAATAAATACGGAAAATTGGAATTAAATCCCAAAATTTTTAGAAATACGCGAAAATTTCAAAAATTTCACTCTACCAACCTCCCCCCCCTCCGCTCTCCCTATTCTCGTCTTCATCGCTTTCTTCCTCCTCTTCCTCTTCCAACTTGCGCTTTTTGGCGTCTTTCTGTTTTTGATTTTGCGCGGCGTTTGAAATCTGATTTGCAGTTTCCGCGTGTCGCTCCGAGTGGGTGCGGGGTGGGGGGGAGGCAGCCTCGAGCGGTTCTGCTCCGTGGGGGTCTCGCCTGGATTACATACGGGCGGCTTTGGAATTTTGAATTTTGATACACTGGAGTGAGAATAATAGACGGGAAACGCGTTTGGGATGATAGAAAGGAGAGAATACTGAACTATACAGAGTTTCTCACACACCCAAACTAGTCGATATACTGCGGAATTTCAGAGTAGACACTTACAAAAATTCATCAGAGTAGACACTTACAACAGAGGACTGCAAAAATTGATTAAAATTTGCGATTGCGAATGAATTGGTAAAATTCGTTAAAATTGTGGCGAAAATAAAATTTCGCGTTCGAATTCAACCGACATACGGGTCGCTATTACAAGACATTATACCAAAATACCGTAATCGCACACGGCCACTCACCAACGACCATGGGCGCGATTTTGAAATGCCTGTCTATGAAACCCTGTGTTTTTTCCGAATTCCAGAGTCGGACGAAGACGAAAGCGACGACGACTCGTCTCCTCAGAAACCCAAGAAAAAACCCGCGAAAACTCTCCAATCGGCAATGAAAACGCCGGCCGCAAATAAGCTCGAAGAGAAGAAAAAGTCGGTCAAAATCACGCCCATGGTCGTTGGTGAGTGGCTGTGTGTGGGTTACGGTATTTTGGTATAATGTCTTGTAATAGCGACCCGTATGTCGGTTGAATTCGAACGCGAAATTTTATTTTCGCCACAATTTTAACGAATTTTACCCAATTCATTCGCAATCGCAAATTTTAATCAATTTTGCAGTCCTCTGTTGTAAGTGTCTACTCTGATGAATTTTTGTAAGTGTCTACTCTGAAATTCCGCAGTATATCGACTGCGTTGCGTGTGTGAGAAACTCTGTATAGTTCAGTATTCTCTCCTACTGTCATTGCAAACGCGTTTCCCGTCTATTATTCTCACTCCAGTGTGTCAAAATTCAAAATTCCAAAAACTACCGTATGTAATCCAGGCGAGACCCCCACGGAGCAGAACCGCTCCAAGCTCCTTCCCCCCACCCCGCACCCACTGGGCGACAAGCGGAAACTGCAAATCGATTCAAACGCCGCGCAAAATCAAAAACAGAAAGACGCCAAAAAGCGCAAATTGGAAGAGGAAGAGGAGGAAGAAAGCGATGAAGACGAGGAGAGTGAGAGCGGAGAGGAGGGAGGTTGGTGCGGTGAAATTTTTGAAATTTTCGCGTATTTCTAAAAATTTTGGGATTTAATGCCAATTTCCGTATTTATTGCCATTCTGGGTAAATAAATGGTTGGCATATTTTGTAGGTTTTTTCGCCCGGCCTCAGCCGGGCGACACCCTAGGAGAGCTCGGCGTGCGTGCGTGCGTCCGTCCGTCCGTACGTACGTAACGCTCCCAGATCTCGGCGTTGGAAAGTCGCAGAGCGGAGATCTTGGGCTCTACGGATAGGTCTCGACTCACTGATCATTCAGCTAAGAGGTTTCGAAATTCAAAAGTTTGAATTGCGCGCGCTACAGTACCCCGAAGGTCAAAACGCAAAACGGCTCTAACTCGCTCGTCTTACGTCGTAGAGCGGCGATCGACACGTCAGGTGAAAGCTCTCGACGCGCTCTTTCATGCGGCTGCAAAAGTTTTGTCAATTACGCAAACACGCACCGCCGAAAACGCCATTCTCGACATTTTTACGCTAAAATCGTTCTAACTCGCTCAACTTGCGTCGTAGAGAGACAATCTCAAGGTCAGTGGATAGCTCTCGACTCGCTGATCATTTGTTCTCCCATTGGTCGAAACTCAAAAATTTGAATTTCGCGAGTTACAGTAACCCGAAGGTTTAAAACGCAAAACGGCTCTAACTCGTCTATCTTGCGTCGTAGAGAGGTGATCTTGAGCATCTTGGATAGCTCTGGACTCATTGATCATTTGTTCTCCCTTTGTTCAAAACTAAAATTTTTAATTTCGCGAGTTACAGTAACCCAAAGGTCCGAAAACGCAAAACGGCTCTAACTCGCTCGTCTTACGTCGTAGAGCGGCGATCGGCACGTCAGGTGAAAGCTCTCGACGTGTTCTTTCATGCGGCAGCAACAATTTTAACATTGCGCAAACACGCACCACGGGAAACGCCATTCTCGAGATTCGAACACTAAAATCGCTCTAACTCGCTTGATTTGCGTCGTTGAGAGACGATCTCGAGCTCAGTGGATAGCTCACGACTCTAGATAATTTTTGCAAAACTTGCTCTGTCATATGTTTGGCAAAACTTTGACAAGTTTTTGTCACTTTTTTAAAAGCGTTGCTCAAAAGAGGGATTTTCTTGCTCTAAAAACCAAATCCCGGGCGATATCAATATTGCTAAGCAATACCCTCTTGCGAAGGGGGAGCTCGTGAAGCGGAGCAATACGGGCGATGAGCTCTCGCACTCTCTGCAGAAAGAACGAAACTCTATGCAATGTCAGTCAGAATACAAACTCAACTTTTTAATACCGGAGCTTGTTAGCACTCCGACCCCAAAAGGGGCGGAGTGCTATAGTGGAGCTGACACCGACTAACTTTTTTGCCACTCACTTTCGTGCCTCATTTCTCATCCGATTTGGACGTGGTTTATTTTCAACGATAGAAATCTTGGGATAGTGGGGGTGCTCGTGGAGTCGTTTTTTTCGCTTAGTGGGAAAATGTTGAGAAAAATTCAAAAAATTCAAAAATTTACTTACTGGGAGGGTGTTCACCCAGCTGGAATTTCTGGAATAGTGGGCCGATTTTGACGCCCTTTGGATATGTTATAGCCCTCGACGAGACGAACAGGGGAAAAAAACTCCCGAGCCAATCGGCCGACGCGTTCTCGGGTTACGGTAGCCGAAAGTGATTTTTTGACAAAAATCTGCCTTTCAAAATTCCTAGTAAATCAGGGAGTTGTTGGATCGGGCCAGATATCTCAAATCGGCAAGATTATCATGTTCTCTTTCGTTTAAGACCAAAATCGCCGAAATCCGCCGCGGAAATCTTGAGTTCTGCTGTCACAACGGGTCTCCGTCGGGGGTCGAAAATTCCAATTTTTGACTTTCGGCCGTTTTAGCGCCCGATTGCGACGATTTATGGCCAAATGGACTGCACCACGCGATTCCCCGTTGAAAACTGATCCGGAATCGATTTTCAAAAATATTTTTTCGGCTACCGTACCCCGGCCGCGTCCAAAATTCGAATTTCCACCCGGGTGGTCAAAATCAATGTTGGAGTCGATCCCGGTGCTTTCGAGGTCGCTGACGCCGAATCTGGCGTTATTTTGGCGTTTCGGATCAAGATTGGCGAGTTTTGGTCGAAAATCGACCTACCGTAGCCCTACGTCGATGAAACTGAAAGTGTGGTAATTGTACGGTTGAAGTGTCGATTCTAGGGTATTTCGCGGCGAGGAACGCGAATTCGCTATTGGTTTCTCCATTTTGTGTCGATTTTGCCATCAAACAGCCACTTTCCTAATGCCGAAATTCAAATTAGAATGCAACTTTTACTGTACTCTCCTCAAACTATTTGCAACTTAAATTTGCGCGCGCATTCAAACTTCTGAATTGAAGGAAATGCAGTGTGGAAAGGCGGCGTGGTAAAGTGAGCAATTGCGCATGAACTGTCAATTCTTCTCGTCCAAAATGGCAAGGCGAGTCTGCGATTGGCGCAGCCCCGAATCTTAGCTGCCGGCTACTGGTTGAATCGAAGCGAAATGGCGCATTTTGAGCTCAATTCGGCCTGGTCTACAGGATTTTGGTGCTCTGCCGCGCGCCGGCCGGTCCTTGTAGGTGGAGGGAATACGCGTACTCTGAAACTCGCGCGCGGGCGGAATTTGTGGAGAATCTTTGGGCGGAAATCGGCCTTATTTCTCAAGATAGGTGAGTGGCGGTCTGCTTTCTCCCATTCGGGTCGGAGTGCTTCACTGCAGGCTCTCCTGCACGTTTCCCTTGTCGTGCCTTTCTTTCTATAGTTGTTATCGTTTCACGGTAATTTGTACGAACATTCCCTAACTTTAATTTACGCAAGTGTCTATAATACTATGCAATGTCGCGTGAATTTCTATACTTTTTTTTACCAATTTGCGAAAATTCTACAGTACTTAGTCTATTTTCAAAAGTTTCCAGATATTTGTGCGTTTTACCAAATTCACACCAAATTTCAACGGTATTTTCCAGAGAAGTCGGCCTTCGCCGTGCTCCAGAAGCAGCGGCAGAAGGAGAAGGCGACTACTAGCGCCGCCACGCGGGAGTCCAAGAAAACTCCGGCCGAGCCGTCGCAGAAACAACAAAAGGAGACCGATTCGGCCGCCGGTTCTACCGCCACCACTCCGAGGACGCCCGGCGGTGAGTGTTTTTGAGTTTTGGTGAATTTTTGACAATTTGGCGGGATGGAAATTGCATTTTGAGGTGGATTTTATGGCGATAGTCGGTGGATTTCGATAACTTACAGGCTTGGCGTGTCGGTGACGCGCTGTGCTGTACTCTACATACCGTAGCGGGTATTTTGCAAATTGCAAATATTAAAAATGCCTTTTAATATTTTTGAACTTCTAATTTTAGCCAAACTCCCTCCCGACGTGCTGGCCGAGGAGAAGCGTCGGATGGCCGAGCGCGACAAGCGGTAGTGGTAATATACTGTACCTTATAGTATTTTGTAGTATTTTTATAGTATTCTATACCGTATCACTTTGTAGTTGCATCTTCGTGCGCAACCTGGAGAAGAAGACGACGCCGGCCGATTTGAAGAAAGCTTTGGGTCTATCGGATTTGTTGGCAGTTAGAAAGGGGGACAAGGCCGCGTGAGTGGCGGAATTTTGAAAATTGAAAATGGAATTTTTGAATTTGATGGATTTTGTAACGGCTCATTCGGGTGGTTATTGTTCTGCGCTTTTGCATGATTTAATATTTGCCCAACTGCGAAGTTTGGCATTGTGAATTTTGGCAGATTATCGGTTGGAAGCTTATGCACTCGTACGCTTATTCTCTTGAGTGCTCTTCGACTACAATTGCTCAAATCTGTACAAAAATTGCGACTTTGCGAGCAAGTATGTGCCTGTAGCCTCAGTGGCAGATCCAGGATTTTGGAATGGGGGGGGCGGAATTTTTGAGGCCACAGGGGGGGGGGGGGGGTGGACCAAGATGCTATATAAAACATATAAAATAATTTGCGCCACAGGCGAACATTTTGGCCGATTTTGCCCTATTTTGGTACAAAAGTGCTGTAAAATAGCGCCGCAGGCAAAAATTTTGGCCGATTTTGGTACAAAAGTGCTATGAAATAGCGCGCAGGCAAACATTTTGCCCGATTTTGGCCTATTTTGGTATAAAAGTGGTATAAAATAGCGCCGCAGGCGAAATTTTTTTGTCTGGAGGTGCTGTTGCGCAATTTTTTTTCACGGGAGGGGAAATGGGGGGGGGGCGTTTGGCGGAATGGGGGGGGGGGGGGCGGACGCACAACCGCCCCCCCCCCTCCCTCCCCTAGATCCGCTACTGTGTAGCCTAACTCGTTTGCCCCGAGATCTTGTTTGTAAATTGCCAATTTCTCCACATTTTCTGCAATTTAGTTCAAAGTTTATTACAAAAATTCCCATAATTTTTTCAGTTTTGCCTATCTCGCTTTCTCGAGCGAGCAGGCGGCCGAGCGAGCCTACGAACAACTGACAGGCTTCCATTTGGGCGGCAAAGAGCTCTCGATTGACTTCACCGGAGAGAAATCGAAACAGCGACCCGGCAAGACCCGAGAGCGTGGGTTTTTGGTTTTTTGGGGGGGTTGGTTTGAGCGATTCATCGGCTGCGGCGAGGAGAACGTTGTTGAATCTCGACTAAGAGTAAGAGCATAGGTGCGATCCAGAATTGGGCCAGGGGGGTCTTTGGGGTTTGGGGGCGGGGGGGGGTCTCCGGATGGAATCGGGATCTTTATCCCTGATGGGCTGGGAAATGGGGGGGGGGGAGGTAGCATAGATGGGTAAGGTCCAAAACTTAAACTTGGCTGGTCTCAGACCCAATGCGTAGTGGTCAGTTCGAAGTCACATATTTTTATAAAACGTTGCAAAACTAGTGGGTCAACTAAAAGACTGAGAAATCCTGAAGTGCCATTGCAATAAGAAGATAACGAAACAAGTTCAAATAAAGACTTATGACTAGGACACACAAAATGACAGAAAATTCATATGCCGCAGGCAAAAAAATTTGGAATTCTGAGACTAAACACCAAGGAAGTGGGGTGAAAATAGCGCCGCAGGCGAAAATAATTAATTTTTTTGTTAGGGATTTACAGAATCTGCACAAATATGCAATCTTGTGCTCAAATTTCTCGGTCGGCATGCGTAGTGGTCCGGATTGGCCTTGCGTAGTGCGTAGTCCTCCCAGAATTAAGGGTTGGATTTGCCAACCCTTGCCAACCCTATGCCCATCTATGGGGGGAGAAAAAAGGTACCTAAAAGGCCCCTTTTAAAAGGGGAGAGGGTTTTGGGCTTGAATTTTTACTAGAATGGTACAGGCCCCTCCGGGTTCCTTCGCCGCCTGGCCTCTCCTCGCTACTCTCCCTCGGAGTGCTCTCTCCACGACACATTTAGCTCTCTCTTTAATTCTTTACCCCATTGATTTTTTCAAGACAAAAAAAAAAAACAATGAAAAAAACCGCCGCACTACAACAGATTATGGCAGGATAATGATGGCGCACACCGCCCCACGCCCACCCCCCGCAGCCATGATATAACGAGAAAACCAAAATCTGCAGTTTTCATCGCGTTTTGGTTACTGTAGCCCTCTCATTGACCTTTTGAAACTTTTTGTTGTCGGATTCTTGCGGAGGAGGTCGAGCGCTTCATTTTGATATGCGATTCGACTTGGTTCGATGAATTTTTGTCATTACGCGGACATTAATTCGCGATAATGTAGCGCGCAATTTTTAAAACTTGTTTCTATTTCGACGTCACAGTTCACGAGACTAGTCTGTCGGTCCTTGCCGTCGACTGTGCCGAACTCGAACCAGCGACGCCAGACAAGCGCGTTATGCGAAGCGAGCGTGTCGTTTCCAGTTTTCGACGCGTTTTGGGTACTGTAGCTCTCTGTTTAAACTTTTGAAACTTTTTGTTGTCGGATTCGTGCTCAGGAGCTCGAGCGCTTCACTTTGATATGCGATTTGACCTGCTTCGGTCAACTTTTGTCTAAAAACGGACGCCACTTCGGGATTCGTGTAGCGCGCGAGTTTGAAAACTTTATTTCAATTTTTATTACACTCAGATGGCGAGAGTAGGTCCAGGGGGCTCACCGTCGATGTGTCGACCTCAACCCAGCGACGTCAGACAAGCGAGCTATTAAGCCCGAAGCGAGCGTGACGAACGAACGTACGTACGTACGTACGTACGTACGTACGCACGTACGTACGTACGCACGCACGCCGAGCTCTTGATAGGGTTCGCTCGGCTGAGGCCGAGCGAAAAAAGTGCCAAAAATTAGCTATTTCTGCTCTATTTTGATGCGAAATTCATGGAAAATGGCCAAAAATACGCAACAACAGCGCCGCAGGCGAATATTTTGACCAATTTCGGACTGATTTTGGGAAAATTTCCTTAATTTTTCCGGATTCCTCTGGGTAGGGGGGGGGGGGGGGGGGTTATGCGGAAATCCCGTCCGGATGGCTGAGTTAGCGCCCCCCCCCCCAATCGCACCTATGACTAAGAGTGGCCTAAGCGTTACCTTTCAAATTCAGAAGTGCAGACATCGATGCGAGTCTTTGACTGCGCGAAAATCTTTCTTTTCGAAGTGCCGCCGTTTCGTTTGGTCATCATACTACCTATCTTTTGTCTCGCCCCCCCCCCCCTCCCTCCTTTCTCAAAGCGCGCCTCACGCACCTGCATTTTTGACACTTTTGCTGTTGAATTTTTGTCATCATTTCACAGCCAGTTTCCATTCTCTCTCTCCAGCCCACGAGACAGTCAACCCCCTGGAGTTGTTCGTGGGCGACTTGGCGGAGAATACCACCACTCAAGAATTGAGAAAGGCCTTTCCCAAGTCCAACCATCAGGTCATGCAGCCGGCCAAGAACATGCAGTCCAGGTATACGGTAGATGGGGAATTTTGAAGTTTTGAATGGGTTGTATGTATGTGACACAGGGTGGGTTTTGTCACCCGGAAGATAGTAGTGGGGAAAGAAAGGTTTGAGTTTTGCTGGGGGGGGGGGGAGTGGAGATAGACTGTCGGCTTGAATTTGTGTAGGCGCATAACGTAAATACTCAATTCCCCTCTAGAGGGGTACTATTGGAGGGAGGGGGGCTTAATAGTTCGACCCCTTTTCCAGAGACCCAAGGTACACAAGATGTACGTATGCCATACAGAATATACCTTCCAGGCACTGAATATCCTTAACATAGCATGTACTAAAGGTATATTTACTACATATAGTAGTTGTAGTAGTACTATAGTACAGTATACATGCATACAGTATGCCTTATAGTGCACATACATGTAATATAGTACATAAGGAAGGGGGTAGGTTCTATTGGAGGGGGGGGGCTTATTTTTAATCCTTCCTCTAGGGGGGGGGGGGGGCACTATTTTGTACGGCTGAGAATTTCTGTGAAATGTTATGACGAAAGAGTGTGGAACGCTTGTACAAAGAATGCAACATCGCCGTAATTTCCATTTCGCTCGCTTGCCACGCGCCGCGGCCGCCCTTTGGCGTCACTGTAGCGTCCCTTTGCACTATGAAACTATGCCCGTAATGCGATCAAAATTCAACACTTTTACCAATAATAATCTTTTAGGCACGCCTTCGTCCGTTTCGAGACGGCGCAAGATTGCCGCGCCGCCTACGACAAATCGGCCAATCTGAAAATTCGCGGCGTTTTGGTCGACGTCCACTACGCCACGCCCCGAGCAAGTCAGAGTGAGAATTTTGGGCGAAAAAAGTGACTGAAAATTGCGAAATATTAATCAAAATGACGCTTTTTCAGCGCTGGCCAACAAGTCGCTGACGGAGACGCCCACGCGCCCAACCGAGGAGAAAGAGGTGGAGAATTTTGCAAATTTGTGGTGGATTTTGTGGATTTTTTCGCCCGGCCTCAGCCGGGCGAACCCCTGCGAGAGCTTAGCGTCCGTGCGTGCGTGCGTTCGTGCGTCACGCTCTCAGATCTCGCCGTTGGTAAGTCGTAGGAAGGAGATCTTGGACTTTATGGATAGGTCTCGACTTACTGGTAATGTGCCTCGAGAAATCGGCATTCAAAAGTTTGAATTGCGCGCGCTACAGTAACCCGAAGGTCAAAACGGAAAACGGCTATTACTCGCTC
>JASAMZ010009894.1:0-25797 GCA_030248115.1 Linhomoeus sp. GSCO2_2
TACTGAAGAGGCACGAGCAGACGCGTATCGGCGGCAGCAACAGTACCGATTGATAGCTGTCGCTCGAACGAGCCGGCACTGCTAGACACGTACAGCAAGTGGGTGCATCTTATTGTGCGCCTACGCACTGCGGATGGAAGTGGGGTGGAAGCCATCTTCTAGGCAACTGCACAACAACTCAACAGTAGTCTCATTTGTGCCGGTGTCTTCTCGTTTAGGTACATTCTCAGTATCAGAGGTTCAGATAAGTCTACCATTTTCAGTGATGACACCGCCGCAACGGTTGTTCATTGTCTGCTTCGCGAGCTTCGCATTATTTGGAGACGTTCGTGCGGAGGTCGCCAGCAGCTGCGCAGAACTCCACAGCGAGCTAGGAGTTAGAGTCAGCGGCGTTTACGCCATCAGCGACGGCGCGGGTGGAACAGAAGACGTCTATTGCGACATGGAGACCGACGATGGAAGGTGGACCGTGATTCAGAGGTATGTTGTAGGCAGTTGCCGTCTTCAGGCATTTACCGTCCGTCTAGAGAAAACAGCCGTTGCCTGACGCATCAAGCAGTCGCCGCCTCGACAAGACTGGCGACAGCCAATGCCTGATGGGCCAGACAATAGTCTTCCAAAATGCGATTGCCTGAAGTTCCTTTTGTCTGTGACAGATACCGTAAATACGCTAATAAGCCACCCACCCCCCCCCTCTTCATCTGAGCTTTGCACAGCATGCCGGCGAAGTTGAGGAAGAGGAGGGGGCTTATCAGAGTGTTTACGGCACACACCTTACTAGGGCGTTTGGCACAAACCAGCCTAGCTAGTTCACTCCTTCACATGCTTCAGGCGCACCTTCATGGACGACGCAACGGACTTCTATAGAAATTACGCCGCGTATCAGGCGGGCTTTGGCAATCTGACCGGAAGTCATTGGATTGGCCTCGAGACGATTCATCGACTGACCTCCATTTCCCAGCAGGCGCCTGTGTTCACAAATCCGACAGCTTGCCAATTCAAATGCAGTCGATAATTCGTCTCTAATTCCATTTATTTGCTACGCTCCGCGCGCCCTGAAGTCGGTCACCGGTCGCGTTAAGCCAAAGTTTCGACCCGCCAGACTGCGACGCCGACTGACTCTTGTGCATTGTGGGCGCAGGGCGAGCCTAAGCATAGCCTAAACTTAAAGGAATACACTATGTCGGAAACTAACTGAGAAAGGAAAAGACGGCCATGGCCTGGCGCAGCAGGCCACGGCCGTCTTCTGCTCGAAAAGACGGCCGCGGCCTGATCAACCAGGCCAAAGCCGTCTAGACGGCAATGGCCTGAAGACGGCCATGGCCTGTGACAGATACAGCAGATTTGTGAAACAGGCCCAGGTTGTCCGAATCGAGCTCAACGGTTGCGACAACGACAAGATGCTGGCCTTCTACGACAACTTTAAGGTTGCTGTGAGTGATTGAGTTACTGAAACTTATCATTCAGATATTTTGACGCCATCCTCTAGCCAATAGCAGGATCATTTTGCCACGATAAGGTAAAGCGCCTCGATACCCTCAGCGGTACACTATGTGCCTTCCAATCCAGATTTCGAACCAGTTGGACGACTATCGGTTGTCGCCTGTCGAATTCATGTGCGGCACCGCCGGCGACAGCCTCACCTATCACAATAACCAAAAGTTCAGCACCAACGATAGAAACGATGGTGGCAACTGCGCCTACCACTTCAGGAGGCGAGTCCAATCATGCAACCCCGTTGGGGGGGGGGGGGGGGGAGGTCTTGGCCCGTACCCTCCTCCCCCCCCCCCCGCATCCAAAGACCCTAGAATCCTCCCCCAGACCCCAGAAAGTGTTATCATAATGACACAGAATCCCATCCTCCCATCATCCGCGACCGTCCAGTTTCACTTTCAGCGGCTGGTGGTACCGCGACTGCCAATGGTTCTCTCCAAACGCGCCCTACTTCACGGGTCCTTGCCATGAAGCGCCCCATACAAAGGGGATCTTCTGGCGGACTTGGCCTGCGCCCTATCCGCCGTACTACGTCTGGCGTACTTCCGCCATCATGACACGACCCAGTACCTTTGAGTCGACAGGTTTTAGAGGCCTTTGCTCCGGGGGATTTTGCCTTAAAATTCTTTACCAATTACGGCTTCTATTCTAGTCGGTATCAATCGATTGGGTAACCATTGAAAGTGAAACGGGCATGAACGCAGTACCACACCTCCAACAAGCGCCCTCAGCGATTGATTTCAACACAGCGCACGAGGGGGGGGGGGGGGGGGGAGTGGGGATGTTATCAGGTTACATTAGAGCAAATTAGTAGGTTATCACCACCCTTGCCAAGTTGGTTCAGGCAGCGTCGGCAAACGCTTTGTCTCCTACAAGACCGATTCTCAGTTCCTCTCTTCCCCTCTGGCTCATCTAACCGACGTCGCAACCCTCGACCACTGCGCTCTGGAGTGCCGTCGCCACCTCTGCTGCGAAGCATTCAGCTACAGTTCGCGTGCGGGCAGTTGCAGCCTTCATACTGATACGGCTGGAGAAGAAGCTGAGAAGATAGGCTTCCACATCTGGAAACTGGTCGACACTGTTCGATAGATGGACGGCTCGTTTGTTGTTGGTCGAAGTGCAGTTGATTCTATTTTGCGGCGTTAGGAACCAAATCGCGTTCATTTGGCGAGACGGGGGAGCCTATGTAGTCGATCACACGGCACGGCAGTGCCCGCGCTGTACTGAACTCAATCGCGTGTGACTGATGTGCACCTGGTGCTGGTCTGCACGCTCGTATGTAGGTTTGCTCCGACTCCACGTGTGTTGCGCTTGCGATAGGTGCGTTCATTACATATTCCTGAGAAGAGTCTACATAGTTGTTGTGTGAGTGTTACCACCAGACTTCACCTTTTGACAGAATGCAGCGAGGTGTATGGCAGGTCATTTCTTCCAAGCAACTGCATTGGATCGTAATCCAAACCAGTGCCTCATGAGGCGAGGCCGACGATCTAGTCCACACGTCGTGTCGGTTGTTGCGCATAAGTCGAAATCCAGTCATGACGACAGCAAGAGTTTCCCTACCTCTTCACATCATTCTGATCGCATGGAGCAGCGCATCTTTTCCGATGGTCCGCTCAGAGACAGCCAGCAGTTGCGCAGAGCTCCACAGCGTGCAAGACGTCAGAGTGAGTGGCGTTTACGCCATTAGCGACGGCGCGGGTGGGACAGAAGACGTCTACTGTGACATGGAGACCGACGATGGAGGGTGGACGGTGATACAGAGGTGAAAGAAGGGAGGGTGGGGGGGGGGCGGGGGGGGTGGGGGGTGCAACTAATCCTGCATGTAGACTCACGTCAGGAGTCTGAAGATCGAATCGCCCCTTTCTGTTGTTCGTTGGTCACACATGGCCTTGATCAACGTCAGGTCGGAGGCCCGTCTATTGGGGAATATACGGTGTCTCAGCTTGTCCAGACTGTGCTACGACGGTTTCAGGCGCGCATACATGGACGACACAACCGACTTCTACAGAAACTTCGCCGACTATAAGGACGGGTTTGGCAGTCTGACCGGAAGTCACTGGATAGGCCTCGAGACGATCCATCGACTGACGTCAATTTCCCAGCAGGCGCCTGTGTTCACAAATCCAACCATTGCCAATTCGAATGCAATCCTTATTTGCGTCTCTTACTGCTTCAGTTAGGCCTCTTTTAACATATTATGCTGGCTACAGACGATTTGTGAAACAGGCTCAGGTTATACGGATCGAGCTAAACGGCTGCGACAACGACAAAATGCTGGCTTTCTACGACAATTTCCAGGTTACCTGCGACCGGGACACTGACACTGTTCATTCAGTCGCAGTGCACTGACTCAGGGTGGCCAATAGAAACTTTAACTAGATTTTTTACTGTGGCGTCCCGTTTCCATGCGTGTTGCGTGATTAAGTCGAAATACGCATGACCCAATAGAGCTCGTCGAGACCTATCGATTGGTACCTAACTTGGTCTGGTACATCTTACTCGTGCACGGATATCCGCAAAAAATCTCCAGTCTCAGTTTTTTGGACAGACTTTAGTTTTAGTTTCAGTTGCAATCAGCTAACTGAAACTGAATTGAAACTGCCAAGAATGTCATAACTAAAACTGACGCCGAAACTGAAACTTGTTTTAGTTATTTAATGCAAACATTTCGCAAAGTCTAGCCATTTCGATGAAATTTGGGCACAGCTCATTAGAAAAGCCAGCTACAGTTTAAAAATTCCTTTTCGTCCATGTTGACTTTCAACAACTGAAACTAAGTTTCACTTACTGACACTGAAACTCGGACGGTGACACAACTGAAATTGAAACTGAAACTGGAGCTCGGCCAGCTTTATAATTGTAACTGAAGCTGAAATGAGCTTCTAGTGGTGCGCCCTAATAACGCTAACATGATACCTGCCAAAGCTAGCACAGCTACTACCCTTCCACTTCAGGTTTCGAACGCATTGGACGACTATCGATTGTCGCCGGTCGAATTCATGTGCGGCAACGCGGGCGACAGTCTCACCTATCACAACGACATGAAGTTCAGCACATACGACAAAGACAACGACGTCCATCAGAATGGTGCCAACTGCGCTGGCGCTGGCTACTTCAGGAGGTGAGACTCGTCTTGAATCGCACAGTATTGAGCGAGTTAGGTCTCTACCAAGTGCGTGAGTAAAAGGTTCAAAATGAAGTCTCAAACCGACTTTGAGCCCATGTCGAAAATTCATATCGTGCGGTTCGACTCCTTCCAACATCGATGGAGCAGTATGAATGTTCCAAATTCTGCACTTGCATCACTAATTTGTGATTGCAACTCGAAATTGGTAAGTGCTTACCGATATTTTAACTGGGTACACCATGCTTTACTTACCAAAATGCGCCGTTGGTACCCAGTTTAACTATACTGAGTACCCAATTTTACCCAGTTTTTTCGCCCGCCCTCAGGCGGGCGAGACTATACGAGAGCTCGGCGTGCGTGCGTGCGTGCGTACGTACGTACGTGCGTACGTGCGTACGTACGTAACGCTCTCGGATCTCGGCGTTGGAAAGTCGCAGAGCGGAGATCTTGGGCTCTACGGATAGGTCTCGACTCACTGATCATTCCGCTAAGAGGTTTCGAAATTCAAAAGTTTGAATTGCGCGCGCTACAGTAATCCGAATGTCAAAACGCAAAACTTCCCTAGCTCGCTCGTGTTACGTCGTAGAGCGGCAATCGACACGTCAGGTGAAAGCTCTCGACGTGCTCTTTCATGCGGCTGCAACAAGTCTTTCAATTACGCAAACACGCACAGCGGAAAACGCCATTTTCGGCATTTTGACGCTAAAATCGCTGTAACGCGCTCAACTTGCGTCCTAGAGAGACGATCTCGAGCTTTTTGGATAGCTCCCGACTAACTGATCATTTGTTCTCCCATTGGTGTAAGCATGGCACCATTAGGGATGCCATGCATAAGTGCATACTTCACATTCCGCGGGCGCGGTATAAGTAGTTCGCCGTTTATTAGCCTGTTAGCTTCTTAGCTGTGGTTGGAAATAAACTGACTGTAGCTTTGACGGGCGCTTAGTTGCGAGGTCTTGAGTGCATTCAGAGATTGAATGACCTTACACTCTTAGAGGTGTTGCAACGAGTACTTGTTCCAGGATTACGGTATCTACGTGGGGGTTGGACTACCTGGTCGTCGCGTTCGGTGGCCTTGTAGTTAGCTGACCTGGTCGTCGCGTTCGGTGGCCTTGTCAGCACGCAGGTGGATTACGGTATCCTGAGTGGTCGTAGGAGTTAGTAGCAGGAAGTACTAAGGACCGGGCTTGGCCGCCAACTTGGCCTCCTACAGGTGGTGCGTTGACCGGGAACGCTAGTACCGTTCGGGAAAGGTTCTCGGTGGACGTACTATCTGATAGGCGGCAGTTCACGGCAGAGCCTAAATAGAGTGGTGGAGTGGTGTGAGAATCGGTGGTCGGTGGGAATCGTTTCTGAGTGAGCGTTGGTTGTGATGGACGCTTCGCAGCTGGAGAAGAAGCCGGTGTCCCTCGCTAGGCGGAGGACGACGGACGAGATTCTGGTGGATGAGAACGTCGATTACGGTCGTGTGGATCCTTCGATACTGGCGCTGAAAGAGCCAGAGCCGGAACAGAAGGAGAATGCTCAGAAGTTGGAGTTGGATGAGAGTGGTCGCACGCATCAGTTCGAGGATGACGAACCTGATAACAGTGATCGGGATAGTGTCTCTTCTGATATGGCGGTGTTGCAGGAACCGGCTCCTCAGATAGTGTCCATGTTCGCGGCAATGCAGCGTCAGCAGCAGGAGATGATGCAGATGCAACTGCAGGCGCAGCGCGAAGAGCGCGAGGCTCGGGAGCGTGAGGCTGAGAGGAAGGAACGTGAAGCTGAACGGAAAGAACGGCTTCAGCGTGAGGAGGCTGAACGTAAGGAACAGGCGCAGCGTGAGAGAGAGCGCGAGGAACGGACGGCTAGGGATTTGGCGCAGAGGGAGCTCGTGCAGCAGATGATGGCTGATAGGGATAGAGATAGAGAGGAGTCGCGCCGTCAGATGGAAGCGATTCTCAATCACTCGCGGGCGCCGCCTGATTCGGCGGGTCCTTTCTCTTCCACAGCGATCGCCGCCGATGGCTTGAACGGGTTGGGAACGGTATTGAACACGCTGGCATATACCAGGCCGGGTTTGGCTAAGTTCGCGGGTCTAGACAGAGACAATTTCGCTGACTGGTTCGTCGAGTTTGGAATTGCCGTCGAGAATTATCCGCAAGCAGTCAAACGGAAGTACCTGTTGGAGTTGTTGACGGGTGACGCCCTAAAGTTCTTCATGTCCATGTCGGAGGAGGTGAAGGTCGATTATCAGCAGGTCGTCGATCAATTGACCACCAACTTCGCTGATAGGAGGACGCGGACGACTAAGATGGCGTCGCTTTGGAGCCAACGTCAGCAGAACTACCAGTCTGTGTACCAGTGGCGTTCGATCATGGAACGGGAGTTCCGGACTGCTGAGAAAGCGATTACGGTACCTGAGTCCGAGGATCATAAGTGTCCTTGCGGCAAGAGTTGCCATCGCGAGACGGCCAAGTGGAAGGCTCGATACGAATCTTGTCAGGCGTATATCGTTCATCAGTCTCTTCTGCCGGCCAATCAGGCTATCTTGAAGGATGATGAGTGGACCGTTGAGGGTGTTTTCACAACTGCCGCTGAGAAAGAGAGCGAGCGTGAGATGAAGCAACAGGCCGCTAAATCGAATTCTGAGCGTGCGTCGAGAGGTCAGCAACAGGCTTCTGGGCAGCGGCAACAGGGTACGCCGACCAATCCATCATTTCAGGCGCCGCCTCTGGAAGATGTGCGTCTTGACAGAGTTGGAAATCGTCCTTTGTACCGTGGCTCTGAGTCCGCTCGCGAGTGTTTCCGCTGTCGTCAGAAGGGACACGTTGCGGCCGAGTGCCAGAATCGAGTGTGCACTTTCTGCCGTGATAAGGGCTACACGCCGTTTCTTGGTCACACGGACGACCGTTGCTTCAAGCAGGAGGCAATCAGGGCGCAGAGGCCTCCAGATCAGCAGTCTCGTCCGCCGGCTGGCGCGCAGAATATGCAGTCGTCGCGCTGGGTAAATGAGCCACCGCCTCAGACGCTTGTCCCTCATTCGCAGGCTCCATCTGAGCAAGCTTCGTCCTCGCATAGAGTCGATTCTCAGCCGCCGCCAGTGACGCAGGCTGGTTTTCCTCTAGAATGGTCTGGGAAGGCGTTTGTCATGTCAGCTAGGGATTTGTCGTCTTATGAGTTGTGCCAGCTCTCGAAGCAGGAGAACCCGAAGTCGAAACTGATTCCCGCGACGGACTTTCTCTTCGACGATTTGCCGCAAGTCGCGCCTGATTTGAAGCGCCGATTCAAGAATGGGCAGATGAGGAGTCAGGTCGCCGTCCTAGATTCTGGCGCTACCACAACCACTGTCAGCCCTCGAATCGTTGAGACTTTGCTGCAGAATAGCAGCGCTGATTTAATCGCGCAGGATCAGAACTTCCCGTTGACTGGCATCGATGGCTCCACTTTCTCGAGCACGGGTTCAGTGAAGCTAAAGGGCGTCTATTGCTCGCGTGAAAATGAAGCGATTCCGTTCGAAGTGACGGCGCCGGTTAGCTTCAATCTTCCTGTCGATATCTTGATAGGCAACGACCTGATGGAGAAAGTCGGTATAGGCCTCTCGAATGGGAAAGGAAAGGTGTTTCCGTCGGCCGCTGTGCCTTCGTCCTTTGACGCTGACGAGTCGATTCAGCCAGTTAGGGCTCGGATTCCCAGGAATTGGAGGAGACAAGGTGGACGCTCGTCCTACAGAGGTTACTGTATGGACAGTTCTTGCCGTTTTCCCGCCTGGCAGCGCAGATCGAGTTGGAGCTGGAATCAGTCCTCGGGTCAGAACCCATCGAGTTGGAACTGGAGAACGCAACCGCTGATGTCGGATCAGAACGTGGACAGTTTGAGGAACAGGTTTTGGGGGCGTTGTCAGATGCCACAATCGAGTTCTCACTGGTCCCGGTATAGAACAGATACTCGCGTGTTTCCCGTGTCCGACTATGGTTCCTACAGGGTGTTCTGAGTCACGTGTATCGTGTTGCCTGTGGAAGTTGAGTGTGCTTGTACATATAGCGCCTCTGTCCTGGGTACATGCGCTTGTCATCTTCGTCATCTGTCCTGAGTACAGATTGGACGTGTTTCTCCCTTGTCCTGGGTACAAGGTCGAGCGTTTGAGTTGCTTGAAGGCTCACTGTAGCATTGCGAGTACTGGAGTGCTTGAACTTGGCTGTCCTGGGAACAGTCGCTTTCTTCTTGAAAGAGAGGGGAGAGGAAGAGATGACAAGCATAAGAGCAGAAGGGCCGATGGGCCGAGGAAGCGATTATACTGGCGCGTGGTGTACGCTTATAGTGTACCTGAGGCGATAGGCGGAATTGACACGCCTGACACTTGGGTTACTGTAGGTGTGGTCGTCACGTTTGTGTCTAATATTTTCTCGTGTGGGGTTTTAAGGTTTCGTCAACTGGTCGGTCAAGTCATCTGGTCGCCCGGTTCGTTCGAGTTCGTTCAAGCCTTCTGGTCGTTCAAGGTCGCCCAGTTCTACGCGTTCGAGGAACTCAGTGATCGTGATCAGTGACATACGATCATAGGTTCTAAGCATTTGCGACACGGCCCTTCTGTTTGAATGGGGCGTGTAAGCATGGCACCATTAGGGATGCCATGCATAAGTGCATACTTCACATTCCGCGGGCGCGGTATAAGTAGTTCGCCGTTTATTAGCCTGTTAGCTTCTTAGCTGTGGTTGGAAATAAACTGACTATAGCTTTGACGGGCGCTTAGTTGCGAGGTCTTGAGTGCATTCAGAGATTGAATGACCTTACACTCTTAGAGGTGTTGCAACGAGTACTTGTTCCAGGATTACGGTATCTACGTGGGGGTTGGACTACCTGGTCGTCGCGTTCGGTGGCCTTGTAGTTAGCTGACCTGGTCGTCGCGTTCGGTGGCCTTGTCAGCACGCAGGTTAGTGGATTACGGTATCCTGGGTGGTCGTAGGAGTTGGTAGCAGGAAGTACTAAGGACCGGGCTTGGCCGCCAACTTGGCCTCCTACATAAAAGCCAAATCGCGGGCGAAATCAATATTGCTATGCAATACCCTCTTGCGAAGCGGGGGCTCATGAAGCGGAGCGTGCGGGCGATGAACTCTCTCACTCTCTGCAGAAAGAACGCAGCTCTTTGCAAAGTCAGTCAGAATACAAACTCAACTTTTTAATACCGGAGCTTGTTAAAACTGGGTAAAAAAACTTTTGCTTACTCAAGTTTATCTACTTCCAAATTTTGGAAATGTGTGGTAACTCTACAGTTTCGATTACAGCGGCTGGTGGTACCGCGGCTGCCAGTACTTCACTCCGAACGCACCTTACTTCACGGGTCCTTGTCAAGAAGCGGTCTGGGCAAAGGGGATCTTCTGGAAAACCTGGCCCCGTCCACTCTACTACGCGTGGCGAACTTCCAGCATCATGATACGACCGAGCGCCTTCGAGTCGACAGGTTTTGGCCTTGACACCAACGGATTGCGCGCAAATTGCGAACTTAATTACTGATTCACATCACACGACTTCTAATATTCGCATCGATGCACTACTGTACGACAGTATGTTGCCACAACGACACTGTAGGCACTGTACCACCAAATTGATTAAGGCAGCGTCGGCAAGCGATACGTTTCATACAAGACTGATTCTACACTCCTCTCTTCCCCTCTGGCTCATCTAAGCGACGTCACAAGCCTCGACCACTGCGCTTTGGCGTGTCGCCGCCACCTCTGTTGTGAAGCGTTCGCCTTCAGTTCACGTTTGGGCAATTGCAGCCTGCATACTGATACGGCTGCAGAAGAAGCTGGAAAGATAGGCTTTCACATCTGGAAACTAGTCGACACTGATCGATAGATGGATGGCTCGTTTCTTGTTGGGCGAAGTGCAGTTGATTCTATTTTGCGGCGTTTGGAAAAAAGGTGACGAAATGGTGGAGCTTAGATGACCACACAGCACGTCAGTGCGCGTGCGCTACTGAACTCGATCGTGCGTGATTGATCTGTACCCTCATAGGGATGCTCCGACTCCAAGTGCCTGGTACTGGGTTCTTTCATTACATATTCCCGGGAAGTAGCTACTTGCGCGAGTGTTACCATCACATTCAGAATGCAGCGAAGTGGAAGGGAGATGTTTTCTTCCAAGTAACCGCACCGGATCGTAGTTAGAATCACCGGACCAGGTTGAGGCAGGCGGTACAGTGCACCACACGCAGCGTGTCGCTTTACTTCAAGTCTCAAAGTCTTTTAAACCTCAAGTCATGACTGCAACGCCAACGTCCCTGCGTCTTCACATTCTTTTAATCGCATGGAGCAGCGCGTCCTTTCTGATCGTTCGGTCTGAGACACCCAGCAGCTGTGCAGAGCTCCACAACTTGCAAGGAGTTAGATCCAGCGGCGTTTACCCAATCAGCGACGGCGCGGGTGGGACAGAAGACGTCTACTGTGACATGGAGACCGACGATGGAGGATGGACCGTGATACAAAGGCGAAATTGACTTGAAGGCTACATATTTGACCAACTGAGCAAACAGAACCACTTATGCACTTTAGAAGCAATTACTGCCACTTGATATCGGTGGTTGTGCGTCTCAGTCACAGAGGTCCAATCAGTGTCATAGTGCGTCGTGCCAATATGGCACCTTATGTGGGGCCTGTTTCAGGGTGGCCAATAGAAACTTAAACTAGTTTCACTTTTAGTTTCAGTTACAATCCGTTAACTGAAACTGAAACTGAACCGAAACTCGCGGGGATTCCATAACTGAAACTGATACTGAAACAAACTCACAGTTTAGTTTCAGTTGCTCGAATGTTAAATTTTGCCGAATTTCAGCAGATTCTCATAAAATTCTATCCAAATTTTTCTACACGTGCAAACGTTTTGTTCGAATTTAGGTCCAAATATGCAAGGAGCCATCCAAAGTTTAGAAATCGCTTCTTTGCCCACTACATATCATCCCACAAGAATGATTTTGAGCAATTCGTTGTGACATTCGGAACCTTCAATTTCAGTTTCAGTTATTGAATCGGAACTCGCGCGGATTCCATAACTGAAAATGAAACTGAAACTGAAACTGAAACTGAAACTCAGCCGGCACCATAATTTTAACTGAAACTGAAACTAAAATGAGTTTCTGTTGGTCACCCTGGCCTGTTTCAGGCGCACATACATGGACGACACCACCGACTTCTACAGAAACTTCGCCGACTATAAAACGGGCTTTGGCAGTTTGACCGGGAGTCACTGGATTGGCCTCGAGACGATTCATCGACTGACCACCATTGAGCAACAGGCGCCTGTTCCACAAACCAAACAAACTGGAATGCAGACGATATTTGCGCCCATGTTTAGTTGTTTGGTGTGGTTACTGGGCAAAACGCAGATCGACACGCTTTCTAATGCAACGAATCGATAGTAAGTTCGTGAAACAGGCCAGGTGGTTCGAATCGAGCTCGGCGGTTGCGACTATGACCACATGTTGGCCTTCTACGACAACTTTGAGGTATAGTGGCGAGGTTGACTTGAAATGAGCATAAAGTCACACCCATACAACTGGCAGCCCCATTGACTATTGAGGTTTCAAGCGAGGCGGACAACTACGAGCTGAAGCAGGTCCAATTTATGTGCGGAAGCGCCGGCGACGATCTGAAGTTCAACAACAACCAACAGTTCACCACTTATGACAGCGACAACGACGTGCACCCCGACGGAAACAACTGCGCCGTCATGTTTCAGAGGCGAGTTTTGGTCTAAAACGCCATTTCGTAGTCGCCCTTTGTGGTCCCGTGTGTCCAGTTGGCCCGTCCAGCGGAACTGTCGTGAAACAATTGTTAACAACCGAAAGCGATTCCTAAGTCACAGTTGTACTGGCTGGAACAATTTACGAACAATGTCCTTTCAAGAGATTCGGGACTATACTTGGAAGAAGAACGGAAACAAAACGCTTATCAAAAGCTTGAAGCAACGGACACACTGATCTGCATTGGATGTAGTGAACGCGCTAATCTTGCCTTTGTCCAAGATGTGCAACTGAACTTGCAGTATGTTTTACATACCATAAGAAGTACCACGAAGTTTGCCGGCTTCACAAAATCGAGTGTGTGGTGCAGAATGGCCCCTGCATGTGCAGGATGCGTAATACAGTTCGTAAATCACTGCCAGTGCTGAGAAGTTTTAATTTCAGCGGCTGGTGGTTTGGTGCCTGCACCCGCTTTAGCCCAAACGGGCCATACTTCACTGGCAATTGCGATGAAGCGGGGTGGACAAAGGGAATTGTCTGGCGCGCATGGCAGTGGCCCAACCACTACGCGTGGCGAACCTCCACGATTATGATACGGCCGAGCGACTTCGAAACAACAGGTTTCTGGCTTCTTCTTGCCTACATAGGTAGTCATTAGTTATGTTCGTCGAATCGGATGTCACCGATATATGTATGCGCATTGCGCAACCTTTCATAATTGCTGACACCTGTTCACAAATTTCAACTTTGTTCTATGACCTTGAGCTAATTATATCAAGTACGCGTCGGTTTCGGGTAGGGTTGGTACTGGGATTAATCTAGCGTTGTCGTTCATTGACGTGAAGTTGCAATGGTGATTTAGGTGTCGGCAAACGCTTTGTCTCCTACAAGACCGATTCTGAGCTCTTCTCTTCCCCTCTTTCACATCTAACCGATGTGACAAGCCTCGACCACTGCGCTCTGGAGTGTCGCCGCCACCTCTGCTGTGAGGCGTTCACCTATGGTCCAGAGGCGACCAACTGCAGCCTGCACACTGCTACGGATGGAGGAGAGGAAGAGAAGAGCGGCTTTCACATTTGGAAGCTGATTGACACGATTCGCTAGACGCTGAGTCGTTTCTTGCGTACAGTAGTCGAAGTAAAGCAGATTGCAATTCGTGGCCCTGTGTACCATTTTGCGTTGGTTTGGCGGTCCCATGCGCTGTGTACGGTACTGACTATGGCACAGTAGTGTGCATGCGTGCTGAATTAAAGGTGTGAATAAGAGCTAATGTTAAACTTACACCCTCATGATTTGCTGCGACTCCAACTGTTTCGCCCTTGGGTGGAAATTGAGTACAGTCATTACATATTCGGTGCGTGTGGCCTCGGATGGGGTGAGTTGGAGCACCGGCAGTCTTCACAGTATCCAGCGAAGTGGAAGGACGGCCGTTTCCCCCAAGCGACCACGCTGGGTCAAGTCCTATTTCGAAGCAGTGCCTCCTGAGTTGAGAGCTGAACGCCTTCTATACGGTAGGTAGTGTGTCTGTTTCCTAGCGTAAAGTCGAAATTCGAATCATACCCAAAATGATGCCTTCTCCGCGTTTTCGCATCCATTTGGTCGCATGGATCATCGCGTCGCTTGTAATCGTCCTGTCAGAAGCCGCCAGCAGTTGCGCAGAGCTCCACAGTGTGCAAGGTGTTAGAGTCAGCGGCGTATATGCCATCAGTGACGGCGCGGGATGGACAGAAGACGTCTACTGCGACATGGAGACCGACGGTGGAGGGTGGACCGTGATACAGAGGTGGACAGAACTTGGCAAGGAAACGTTGATCACTCATATTCTTTGTTAGAATTCCTACGCCACTTCAGACTGCTGTTCTTGAGACTGAAGCCCGAACGCAGGCTATTGTGTCTTACCAACTTTTGCACCATCTTGCATGGCACCATTGCAGGCGCTCTCACATGGACGACACAACGGACTTCTACAGAAACTTCGCCGACTATAAGGCTGGCTTTGGCACTCTGACCGGAAGTCGCTGGATAGGCCTCGAGACGATTCATCGACTGACCACCATTGAGCAGCAGGCGCCTGTTCCACGAACCAATCAAACTGAAATGCAGCAGATAATCAGGATTTGCTATGGTTCAATGTAATGCCTCTTATGTTTCAATTACTCACGAGACAAGATGAAGCTATTTTGAATCAAGCGAAAGGGTTTGAGAAACAGGCCCAGGTCGTTAGAATCGAGCTCAACGGTTGCGACAACGACAAAATGCTGGCGTTTTACGACAACTTCGAGGTGGTTGCCATCTTAAGAAAATAGCTAAAGTTTCAATGCAATGGATCACTTCACCCAATTGTATACTGATGTCCTTTCAGGTTTCAGGAGAGGCGGACGACTACACTCTGCGGACGGTTCAATTCATGTGTGGCACCGCCGGCGACAGCCTGTCCTACAACAGCAATCGCAAGTTCAGCACATACGACAGAGACAACGACATTCATACCAAGGGTGGTAACTGCGCTGCCGACTTCAAAAGGCGAGACTCGTGGCAAAGTACAATTTTCGTGAAGTGTAGTATGAGTCTAGGTATCTCATGGGAAAATAGCTGCACTGAATTTTCGTCTTTGCAACACTTGCATATAAAATCCTTCTGCCTTCAGCGGCTGGTGGTACGGCAGCTGCACGCGCTTCAGTCCGAACGCACGCTACTTTACCGGCCCTTGCTACGACGTTCCCTGGTCCTGGGGAATCGTCTGGCGCGAATGGCAGTTCCCTCGCTACTACGCCTGGCGCGCTTCCACGATTATGATACGGCCAAGCGCCTTCCGAACGACAGGTTGCGTTCATTGGAGGGATTGCTGATTTGCGCACATACTAACAGTTTCAACCTATTGCTGGCAACGCTTCGCAGCCAATACAGTTGGCTGAACAACGAACAGCGCTCACTCTCCGATGAGTTCATCAACCCATTTTGCCGCCCTGCCTTGGTTCAGGCATCCGCAAGCGTTACATCTCCTACAAGATCGATTCTGAGCTCCTCTCTTCCCCTCTGGCCCATCTGACGGACGTCGCAAGCCTCGACCACTGCGCCCTGGAGTGTCGTCGCCACCTCTGTTGTGAAGCACTGACCTACAGTTCGCGTGCGGGCAACTGCAGCCTGCACATTATCATAAGTGGGGAAGAGAAAGAGAAGGTCGGCTTTCACATCTGGAAACTGGTCGACTCGGTTCGATAGACAGATCGTTTCACAGAGCATTCATTCGTATTCGGACTCGTATATTGGAGGTTCTCAACCTTTCGCCGTTTACGTTCGTATAAGTTCCTGCGTGTCTTTGGGTCGCATTGCAGTGTGCGTCAGTGTGTACGTGCCATTTGGGCGCGCTGTGGCCTGTGAGTGCACGTATGCGCTCGCTCCACTGACATCAGCTCGGTTGTATGTCTTGAGGACAGCTCTTGTACATACAACCTTCCTGTCGCCTCCCTGCTAAAGAAAGATAATCGGTGCTTTCTGAAGCGAGCGCACATGCTTTGTGATCGTAGTCATGGACTCGCTACCGTGGCACAACCGCCCACTCTCTCCCAAGAGATCGATGTACCTGTAACTACTGACGCTACGGCAAAGACACATCTATCGGGTTGACAGACGAGAAACGAAATGACCGCTTTGTTCCTGTTCATGATTTCGACGGCGCTGTCTGCGAACCACGTCCAATCATTGCGCAGCAGCTGTGCAGAGCTCTTTCAGTTGGATGGCATCAAAACGAGTGGCGTTTACGCAATTGACGATGGCGCTCCCTCCACGAAGGAAGTTTATTGCGACATGGAAACCGATGGTGGAGGATGGACCGTGCTGCAACGGTGTGCAGAACTACGGCAGCGCATTGCATAGTAATGACGTTCTGTGCTGCTAAACAGACTTACAGTGTGCCATGAGATGACTCACCTGAGCTACAGTAAACAGGAGCGAAAGGCAGTCTTCCGAATTCCAGGTTTGTACCATGGTAACTGCCGTACTCCGCCTCAAATTGCAACTTGTACCAGCATTGTAAGAACAGTCGATGGTCCGCTGCGTGAGAAAGACTCGATCGGTCTAATCGTGTCAGGCGCATCGACGGCGATAACGTCACCGATTTCCACCGTAATTACGCAAACTACCAAACGGGCTTTGGAGCGGCCGGTGGAAGTCACTGGATCGGCCTCGACACCATGCACCGTCTAACGACGGCCCAAAAGCAGTTTCTGAAGATCGAGATGGAAGGGTGCGACGGCGACAGGATGTTTGTCATCTACAACGACTTCGAGGTACATTAGATCCAATATGGTTGCTCGCTGCTGAACAGTAACCCCCTACCAAGCAAGTGAAACTACTGTGCGTGTATCCTACATACGTACCTTGCACATGAATGACACAACACTGCTGCTGCACGCTTCTCAGAGCAATTCTCCTGTCTTGGGTAGCATGAGTTTCAGAATGCTGACCAAAGTACCTTCAGAGTTTCAGTTCACTTGTCAGCAGGCACATGTATGTAACTCATCGCAACTATGAGAAGGAGCTTTCAAGCCTAATTTGTATTTGACGCACTCTCGGCAACACACTATATGGTACTACAGATTGGTGGCCAGGCCGAAGAGTATGTGCTGAAGCCGGCGTCCTACCGTTGCGGCAACGGAGGGGACAGCCTCTCCTACCACTACCGTCACATGTTCAGCACTTACGACCACGACAGGGATCCGGAAGCCGACAGAAATTGTGGTGGCCATTTCTGGAGGTGCGTCTGAGGTCACCATGGTCAACTTTGAGTATTGCCAATACTGATTTTCTCGCTAGCATTGATGATTGACACTGACGTGAACGCTTATTTCTTAGTATGTAGCTCTTAGACGCATTCTCAACAGTCAACACGCCTCCGTAAGCAAATTTCCAGCGGTTGGTGGTGACGAAGTTGTCGGCACGTCAACTTGAACGGCCGCTACGTAAACGGTCACTGTTCCCACCTGGGGTGGCATGCCGGTATCGTCTGGCACAAGTGGAAGGGATTCCAGTACTCAGCTAGAAGCGCCAAGATGATGATTCGACCCAAGGCCTTCAAGGGAGCGAGCGCAGGTTGTCTGAAATTAACACAACGCCCGACCGAGCACGCAGACATTAATTGAAAGTACATATTAATAGTCGGTAGCATCGCTCTGTTTGTTTGGTCGTCCATTTCCCAGTTGTGATCTCTTGGCAACCGTAACCGTCCGATCGCTTACCTGGAGGCTCACAAACGCTAGAGGTCGTGATCTCAAAACTCTGCTTGCTGCTTGGCAGGTGTCAAGAAGCACTTCATCGCCTACAGAAGCGGCGTCAAGCTGACCTCTTCACAGCTGGGCAGCAAGTCTCACCTTGGAGACTGTCGACCAGTGCGTGTTCGAGTGCCATCGCTGGCTCTGCTGCACGGCAGTCAGCTTCACACAAGGGTTGTGCATGTTGCATCGTCAAGTCAGTGGAGAGGAAGTTGCAGAGGGTTATGAAGTGTGGAAGATTGTGGACGAGCTCTATGAAGAATACGGGTTTACGTGAAGTGGGGGAGGGGCAGGGTGGTCGCAGCTTGGAGCGTCCCAGTGTTGTTTTGGACTGTGTGTATGTGACGATGTCATGAGCTATTTACACAGGGAGGGTACTGTAAATGTGTACGAGTCGATTCCATCCGGATTGCAGTGCTGCGAGTAGACTACAAAGCACGTCAGCAGCGTGTGACTGCTCGTTGAATCGATTGTTTACGTGATCGTGATGCCGCAATGCAACATCATTGGCTGTAATGGCGATTGTATTACTGAACACTTCGCATTTCCTTCATCGTGGTATTTCCAATCAACTGCGACGTACGTCAAACGGCAGAATTTCCGTTGCCATGCGCATGTGCGGTGTCTATTCATTACCTTCAGTGGTGCGACTTGAATCACTATTGTTTGGGCCGGCGGATGTTGGTAATTGCAGAATATCAAAACATCCCCTCACCCGCGTAAAGTACATAGTCGGCTAGCTTCTGTGATACAAGGCACAAGTCTACCCACGTTTCTATCTCCAACCTCCACAGTCAACAAGCGCAGTGAAACCCTTAGACCGCAAATCTAAATACATAATTACGAGCGCTGCAATTCTTTTGGCGACGCTTGCGTCCAGTTGTGCAATCTCTGACACATTCGCCGTCGCCCAAAACGTCAGTTGCGCACAACTCTACAGCCAACACGGGGTAGGTTCAGTGGCAATTATACTCAGTCGACGACGGAGAAGGCTCTTCCAAAGATGTCCACTGCGACATGGAACAACATGGCGGCGGACGTCTCAGAGTGCTCTCTAGGCAGATCAGGGACGGACAATAATACGGCGAATAACAATCAGTTTTCAGTTGCATAATGTCTCCGTTTTGCTCACAGTGACTCATATGCTCAGCGTTGGCCAAAGTTTTGGTCGATGGATCTTGTACTCAGCTACGAAACGCTATAGGTGCGCCCGCCCGAAGTCATACCGATACGCATTCGCATTTCTCGGGCATACCGATTTATTTTCGAAAAAACGCCCTACAGATACGCATACGAATTCGCTCACTTATACGCATACGCATATTCATACGCATTAAAATTTTAATGCGTATTTGAATGCGTATGGGCAACAGTTAAAACTCTACAAACCATGCAGAATTTGGCTGTTAGCAAACCTTTCGTTGTCATTAAATCGCCTGCGGCGCTAAGATCTTGGCTAGCGGACATTTAAATCGTCTAGTACTGCAACCGCCTAAAGCTTCAGCTCGATCTCGATCAGCTAACAAACAAGATTGACGTGAGACCTCCTGTCGAAGCTTCGTAGCATGATACAGTCGTATGTTTTCCGCAAAACAAAGAAGAAAAATATTGCAGTCACAATGACAAGCGGAGTGTAAAAAGTTCAACCTATATTTTGTGTCTGTCAAATCTTGGTGAACAGTGCAGTGAATCTATGCACATCATTAGCCGCACCTGGAGAAAGTGTCTTGAGAACATGTTCTATAATCCAAGTGCAGCTATCCCCACGATACGGTTGTCTGTACGGCTGATTTTTCGCCGCGCCTCAGCGCGGCGAGGTGTATATGTCACAGGCGATGGCCGTCTTCAGGCGATGGCCGTCTAGACGGCGATCGCCTGATGCGTCAGGCCGCGCCCGTCTAGACGGCAATCGCCTGATGCGTCAGGCGATGTCCGTCTTTCTTTCTTTGGATCAGTTTCTGGCACAGTATATTCCTTCCAGTTCAGGCTATGCTTAGGCTCGCCCTGCGCCCACAGTGCACAAGAGTCAGTCGGCGTCGCAGTCTGGCGGGTCGAAACTTAGGCTTAACGCGACCGGTGACCGACTTCAGGGCGCGCGGAGCGCGCCCTGAAGTTGGTGGTCGCGCTAAGCCTCAGTTGAGACCCGCCAGGCGCGACGCCGACAGAGTTTTAGTGCAAACTGTAAGTGGGGTGCACACTCCTCCATTTGCTTCACCTCCGGCTCAGGCCTGCTGTGCCCCTTCCCTGCTAGCGCTGGCGACAGCTTTCATTTTGAAGACGGCTGCTGACTGGTCCATCAGGCGATAGCCGTCTTTTCCCCGAGAAGACGGCCGCGGCCTGATCGACCAGGCGATAGCCGTCTAGACGGCCATCGCCTGAAGACGGCTGCTGACTGCAACATATATATACGGATGACAATGTCTGTGTGTGTGTGTGTGTGTGTGCGTGCGTGCGTGTTTCCGTCGCACCGAAGTAAAGTCATTGATATATGTGGTCAAGTAGAGTCGATGTCGCTGAGTACGGATCCGATGTCCGTTTCTATTGCTAATTTCGCATTTTCGAGATATTTGCAATTAAAATTCGAAATTGTTGAAAATCGACCTTTTCGTCTGATGCGCTAGCCGCGAAATTTCTTCTGAAATGGAAGGAGCATGGACCGCGGATAATTTGTGACACAAAAGAAATTTTTGCAAATGTAAAATTTAATGGAAATACGCGATTATTTGTCAAAATTGCATAAATTGACTAAAATACAACGTCATTTATTGACGAATGTGAATGCAGAAATGGAAAGGTCGTACGCCAATAAGAATTTGTGACATAGTTTTGCGGTTTTTAAAAATTGCAATTTCGAGATATTTTCAATCAAAATATGAAAATGTCGAAAATCGACTTTTTCACCTGATGATATAGTGGCGAAATTTCTTCCGAAATGGAAAGAGTATAAACTGCGGATAATTTGTAACGCAAGAGAAATTTTTTGCAAATATGGAATTTAATAGAAATACGTGATTATTTCTCAAAAGTCCATAAATCAACAAAATAGAACGTCGTTTTTTGACGAATTTGAACGCGGAAATGGTAAGGCCGTATGCCAAAAGGAATTTGTGACATAGTTTTACAATTTTAATAGACTATAATTTCGAGATATTTAGAATTAAAATTTAATAAATGTCAAAATCAACATTTTCGTATGATGGCCAGAACAGCTGTTTATTGATGAATGTGCACTCCTAAACAGTAATGTGTATGATGAACACAGGAATTCGCTCGCACCAAACTTTTGGCAAGTTTTTTGTTGGATGTGACGTTTTCACACAGGTAGGAAACATCAGATAAACGGCGTCGTATCATGCCGATAACATATAGCGAACGCGGCGATATCACTGAGCTTCAGATCAGCCGTACAGACAACCGTATCGTGGGGATAGCTGCACTTGGATTATAGAACATGTTCTCAAGACACTTTCTCCAGGTGCGGCTAATGATGTGCATAGATTCACTGCACTGTTCACCAAGATTTGACAGACACAAAATATAGGTTGAACTTTTTACACTCACAGCTTGTCATTGTGACTGCAATATTTTTCTTCTTGTTTTGCGGAAAACATACGACTGTATCATGCTACGAAGCTTCGACAGGAGGTCTCACGTCAATCTTGTTTGTTAGCTGATCGAGATCGAGCTGAAGCTTTAGGCGGTTGCAGTACTAAGACAATTTAAATGTCCGCTAGCCAAGATCTTAGCGCCGCAGGCGATTTAATGACAACGAAAGGTTCTCTAACAGCCAAATTCTGCATGGTTTGTAGAGTTTTAACTGTTGCCCATACGCATTCAAATACGCATTAAAATTTTAATGCGTATGAGTATGCGTATGCGTATAGGTGAGCGAATTCGTATGCGTATCTGTACGGTATACGCATTCGAAAATAAATCGGTATACCGAGAAATGCGAATGCGTATCGGTATACCGGGCGGGCGCACCTATAGCGTTTCGTAGCTGAGTACAAGATCCATCGACCAAAACTTAGCCAACGCTGGTCGTCTGAGATCACTGTGAGCAAAACGGAGACATTATGCAACTGAAAACTGATTGTTATTCGTCCGTATTTAATGCATTGTACCTAGTTCCCTGCACATCTGCCTAGTATGCAAGCACCTCTGAAGCACTGTCCAGCCGCCATCGTTCGTTTCCATGTCGCAGTGGACATCTTTGGAAGAGCCTTCTCCGTCGTCGACTGAGTAAACGCCGCTGGACCTTACCCCGTGTTGGCTGTAGAGTTGTGCGCAACTGACGTTTTGGGCGACGGCGAATGTGTCAGAGATTGCACAACTGGACGCAAGCGTCGCCAAAAGAATTGCAGCGCTCGTCATACTGTATTTAGATTTGCGGTCTAAGGGTTTCACTGCGCTTGTTGACTGTGGAGGTTGGAGATAGAAACGTGGGTGAGCTTGTGCCTTGTATCACAGAAGCTAGCCGACTATGTACTACTGAGGTGTTTGGATATTCTGCAATTACCAACATCCGCCGGCCCAAACAATAGTGATTCAAGTCGCACCACTGGAGGTAATGAATAGACCCGCACATGCGCATGGCAACGGAAATTCTGCCGTTTGACGTACGTCGCAGTTGATTGGAAATACCACGATGAAGGAAATGCGAAGTGTTCAGTAATACAATCGCCATTACAGCCAATGATGTTGCATTGCGGCGTCACGATCACGTAAACAATCGATTCAACGAGCAGTCACACACTGCTGACGTGCTTTGTAGTCTACTCGCAGCACTGCAATCCGGATGGAATCGACTCGTACGCATTTACAGTACCCTCCCTGTGTAAATAGCTCATGACATCGTCACATACACACAGTCCAAAACAACACTGGGACGCTCCAAGCTGTGACCACCCTGCCCCTCCCCCACTTCACGTAAACCCGTATTCTTCATAGAGCTGGTCCACAATCTTCCACACTTCATAACCCTCTGCAACTTCCTCTCCACTGACTTGACGATGCAACGTGCACAACCCTTGTGTGAAGCTGACTGCCGTGCAGCAGAGCCAGCGATGGCACTCGAACACGCACTGGTCGACCGTGTCCAAGGTGAGCTTGCTGCCCAGCTGTGAAGAGGTCAGCTTGACGCCGCTTCTGTAGGCGATGAAGTGCTTCTTGACACCTGCCAAGCAGCAAGCAGAGTTTTGAGATCACGACCTCTAGCGTTTGTGAGCCTCCAGGTAAGCGATCGGACGGTTACGGTTGCCAAGAGATCACAACTGGGAAATGGACGACCAAACAAACAGAGCGATGCTACCGACTATTAATATGTACTTTCAATTAATGTCTGCGTGCTCGGTCGGGCGTTGTGTTAATTTCAGACAACCTGCGCTCGCTCCCTTGAAGGCCTTGGGTCGAATCATCATCTTGGCGCTTCTAGCTGAGTACTGGAATCCCTTCCACTTGTGCCAGACGATACCGGCATGCCACCCCAGGTGGGAACAGTGACCGTTTACGTAGCGGCCGTTCAAGTTGACGTGCCGACAACTTCGTCACCACCAACCGCTGGAAATTTGCTTACGGAGGCGTGTTGACTGTTGAGAATGCGTCTAAGAGCTACATACTAAGAAATAAGCGTTCACGTCAGTGTCAATCATCAATGCTAGCGAGAAAATCAGTATTGGCAATACTCAAAGTTGACCATGGTGACCTCAGACGCACCTCCAGAAATGGCCACCACAATTTCTGTCGGCTTCCGGATCCCTGTCGTGGTCGTAAGTGCTGAACATGTGACGGTAGTGGTAGGAGAGGCTGTCCCCTCCGTTGCCGCAACGGTAGGACGCCGGCTTCAGCACATACTCTTCGGCCTGGCCACCAATCTGTAGTACCATATAGTGTGTTGCCGAGAGTGCGTCAAATACAAATTAGGCTTGAAAGCTCCTTCTCATAGTTGCGATGAGTTACATACATGTGCCTGCTGACAAGTGAACTGAAACTCTGAAGGTACTTTGGTCAGCATTCTGAAACTCATGCTACCCAAGACAGGAGAATTGCTCTGAGAAGCGTGCAGCAGCAGTGTTGTGTCATTCATGTGCAAGGTACGTATGTAGGATACACGCACAGTAGTTTCACTTGCTTGGTAGGGGGTTACTGTTCAGCAGCGAGCAACCATATTGGATCTAATGTACCTCGAAGTCGTTGTAGATGACAAACATCCTGTCGCCGTCGCACCCTTCCATCTCGATCTTCAGAAACTGCTTTTGGGCCGTCGTTAGACGGTGCATGGTGTCGAGGCCGATCCAGTGACTTCCACCGGCCGCTCCAAAGCCCGTTTGGTAGTTTGCGTAATTACGGTGGAAATCGGTGACGTTATCGCCGTCGATGCGCCTGACACGATTAGACCGATCGAGTCTTTCTCACGCAGCGGACCATCGACTGTTCTTACAATGCTGGTACAAGTTGCAATTTGAGGCGGAGTACGGCAGTTACCATGGTACAAACCTGGAATTCGGAAGACTGCCTTTCGCTCCTGTTTACTGTAGCTCAGGTGAGTCATCTCATGGCACACTGTAAGTCTGTTTAGCAGCACAGAACGTCATTACTATGCAATGCGCTGCCGTAGTTCTGCACACCGTTGCAGCACGGTCCATCCTCCACCATCGGTTTCCATGTCGCAATAAACTTCCTTCGTGGAGGGAGCGCCATCGTCAATTGCGTAAACGCCACTCGTTTTGATGCCATCCAACTGAAAGAGCTCTGCACAGCTGCTGCGCAATGATTGGACGTGGTTCGCAGACAGCGCCGTCGAAATCATGAACAGGAACAAAGCGGTCATTTCGTTTCTCGTCTGTCAACCCGATAGATGTGTCTTTGCCGTAGCGTCAGTAGTTACAGGTACATCGATCTCTTGGGAGAGAGTGGGCGGTTGTGCCACGGTAGCGAGTCCATGACTACGATCACAAAGCATGTGCGCTCGCTTCAGAAAGCACCGATTATCTTTCTTTAGCAGGGAGGCGACAGGAAGGTTGTATGTACAAGAGCTGTCCTCAAGACATACAACCGAGCTGATGTCAGTGGAGCGAGCGCATACGTGCACTCACAGGCCACAGCGCGCCCAAATGGCACGTACACACTGACGCACACTGCAATGCGACCCAAAGACACGCAGGAACTTATACGAACGTAAACGGCGAAAGGTTGAGAACCTCCAATATACGAGTCCGAATACGAATGAATGCTCTGTGAAACGATCTGTCTATCGAACCGAGTCGACCAGTTTCCAGATGTGAAAGCCGACCTTCTCTTTCTCTTCCCCACTTATGATAATGTGCAGGCTGCAGTTGCCCGCACGCGAACTGTAGGTCAGTGCTTCACAACAGAGGTGGCGACGACACTCCAGGGCGCAGTGGTCGAGGCTTGCGACGTCCGTCAGATGGGCCAGAGGGGAAGAGAGGGAGCTCAGAATCGATCTTGTAGGAGATGTAACGCTTGCGGATGCCTGAACCAAGGCAGGGCGGCAAAATGGGTTGATGAACTCATCGGAGAGTGAGCGCTGTTCGTTGTTCAGCCAACTGTATTGGCTGCGAAGCGTTGCCAGCAATAGGTTGAAACTGTTAGTATGTGCGCAAATCAGCAATCCCTCCAATGAACGCAACCTGTCGTTCGGAAGGCGCTTGGCCGTATCATAATCGTGGAAGCGCGCCAGGCGTAGTAGCGAGGGAACTGCCATTCGCGCCAGACGATTCCCCAGGACCAGGGAACGTCGTAGCAAGGGCCGGTAAAGTAGCGTGCGTTCGGACTGAAGCGCGTGCAGCTGCCGTACCACCAGCCGCTGAAGGCAGAAGGATTTTATATGCAAGTGTTGCAAAGACGAAAATTCAGTGCAGCTATTTTCCCATGAGATACCTAGACTCATACTACACTTCACGAAAATTGTACTTTGCCACGAGTCTCGCCTTTTGAAGTCGGCAGCGCAGTTACCACCCTTGGTATGAATGTCGTTGTCTCTGTCGTATGTGCTGAACTTGCGATTGCTGTTGTAGGACAGGCTGTCGCCGGCGGTGCCACACATGAATTGAACCGTCCGCAGAGTGTAGTCGTCCGCCTCTCCTGAAACCTGAAAGGACATCAGTATACAATTGGGTGAAGTGATCCATTGCATTGAAACTTTAGCTATTTTCTTAAGATGG
>JASAMZ010009895.1:0-17269 GCA_030248115.1 Linhomoeus sp. GSCO2_2
AGGCGAAGAAAATATTTGCAGACTTCGTGGATCGGTTTGAATTCAGAACCTCTGGCGTCGTTGAACGCTTCTTTTGCGACAGACCCTGTCGCTGCATTCGCGCAGCTCACTCGCAGCTCACTCCCACCGTGAGGCCCGCAAAGACCACCTCTATACCGCTGACCAAAAAGCGAGCGCCGACGGCGACGGGTGGTCTGAAGTGGTCAATCCCAGGCCGCCTGTTCAATCGAGCAGGTTAGAGACTCAGATTTTCCGTCGGTTGGAGAAGTGACTCTACCTAGGTGGGGTGTCGAGGCGGCCAGGGATCGACCACTTCAGACCACCCGTCGCCGTCGGCGCTCGCTGATTGGTCATCGGGATAGAGCTGGGCTATGAGTGCCGCACGGTGGGAGTGAGCTGCGAGTGAGCTGCGCGAATGCAGCGACAGGGTTTGTCGCAAAAGAAGCGTTCAACGACGCCAGAGGTTCTGAATTCAAACCGATCAACGAAGTCTGCAAAGACTCTCTTCGCCTATCGCCTATCGCACTCCCGTCGAATTTGAAAAAATGAAATTGTCCATTCTGATCCTGGCCGTTGTTGCCACCACTACTCTTACCATGCGCCACTCGCGCGACTTCCGCCGGAGCCACCGCACCCGCTGACCTCCGTCGGTTTTCACCACGGTGAGCAAGCGTTTTATTTCTACCTAAAGACTTCTCTGCCGGATACGACAATACAACATTTGCATCCCTTTGTAAGCTTGTTTTCACCATTCATCAAAACAAACCAGGTTGTTGCGAAATTATTAATGAAGTTGTTTTAGAGTAGTGAATTCTTCAATAGCTTTCAACTGGTGTATTGAGTAGTGTATTTACTAGCATTTCAATAATGTATTTATATTGCACTTGCCTTACCTTTCGCCGTTTATTGATTAGCGCTTCTTTGGCTTCTTGCAACTTCGTTTGCGCTATCTTGCACATAATCGCTCCGGGTAACTTCGCACCTGCACGTGACAGCCGCCGTCAATCTGCGGTAGCATATGGGCCGCGATTCGCGCCCGAAGTCGGATGGCGTAGGGATCGACAAACAAGATTCGGAAGGCCATAGCTGGAGGAACAGAAAGTCAGGTTGTCGAGACTTGTATTGCATGGCAAAATACGTCGTGGTGCTCACAATATATAGTGGCTTGTTTCACAATAACAACCATGACGCTATATGACGCTGACAGAGACTATTCATACCAAAACAAAAGTGACTCAGTCACATGTCGCAAACACAGTACGTTACACAAAGTGTGCCATTGAAGAGCCGATCTACCAGATGATTCATTCGATGTTTGTCTTGGTACCTCCGAAACAATGTGCTTTCAATAACCACTATGCACCGACATTAGAAAATGCGTCAATAGTGCTGTAGGTACTAGGTAGTACCTCTGTTGCAGTATCTCTAGCTGGCATTGTAATTCCACCAATTCAATTTTTAACGGGCGTTTTCAGGTTCTACTGAGCGACTCTGTTCTCGACTTCTCGTTTCTCGTCAGTCACAATGTCCACTAGTGCAGTCCAGTAATCGACATAATCGAGAGCGTTCTGCAGGCTAATTTCTGGCACTTTCGTTAGATTTGTGCCACAAAGCAACGTAATTTGGAGTGAGAGACTTCTCTGCAGAGGTTCCTGCACGTGTTTCGGCCAGATTTAAGTGTGTGTGCTAAGTGACTGTGATGCTGTGTAATAAATGATCGAAAATACAATAGACAGGGTATTCGCGATAACACAAGGCACATACAAAAACCACCACCACACCCGATGCACTCACTAGGATGTACGCAGATTTCACTAAGAATCACAATCAATATGAACGCGCTTTACAAACATTGCGGGAACGCGCAACCCTCACATTTCGCGCTTGACGTACGGCGGAATGTATTCGGGTGGGGTTCCCTGGGGTTGTGAACCCGACGTGGTCCAATCCATGTAGCCCCCCTGCTGGTCGTACGGTGGTGGTGAGCCTCTGGTGGTGGTGCCACCCTGGGCGTCCCGTGACACTCGCATGGGGAAACGTACATACACGCTCCATATCTACCCCCTTCTGGTGGCGTTGTTCGTCTCACGTTTTGATTTCGCAGCTGGGAGCACTCTGGTCTTCGTCTGGCAGGGCCCTCCAGGGCAGTTGGCCATTTCCCTGATCAACGTCCTGCCTGGTGACAAGGGCTGTGTCAGCATGATCCTGCTGTACCAGGGTGGCCAAGAGAAACTTAAGCTAGTTTCAGTTTCAGTTACAATCAGTTAACTGACACTGAAACTGAATCGAAACTCGCACGGATTCCATAGCTGAAACTGAAACTGAAGCTCACAGTTTAGTTTCAGTTATTTGAATGTCAAATTTTACCGGATTTCAGCAGACTTTCGTAATATTCTAGTAAATTTTTTTTTGCATATGTAGTCGTTTTGTTCCTATTAAGGTCCATATGCAACGATGCCATCCTAAGTTTGGAAATCGCTTGTTTGTCCACCAAATATCATCCCACAAGACTGATTTTGAGCAATTCGTTGCGACTTTCTGAACCTTCAAAACGGAAACTCAGTTTCAGTTACTGAATCGAAACTCGCGCGGATTCCATAACTGAAACTGAAACTCAGCCAACACCATAATATTAATGAAACTAAAACTAAAATGAGTTTCTGTTGGTCACCCTGTGCTGTACGAGGAAGGTGCCCCCGTGGAAAACATCCAAAAGCGGTGGGGCACGCTAGCCCGGAGGCCACAGACAAGTTTGTTTGCAGCTGTCGACGCCGTTAAGATACCCCATCCGCGCCACCTGACCAACGAGCTGAGAAGCTTCTGCAAGGACAATACGAAAGGTGCAATTACATGTGAACGTCCAGCTTGCCTCAGCTGGGCAACGCCCTATGTATGTTAGCGTACCTACATATGCGGTTCGGATTGTGGCATGGAAAATTGTGGAGACGGTTTTGGATTAATAGCTCTAAAAATCACCGGTCATTCGTCGTACAATCGAGATTCAAAGATTTGAATTTACAGTAACCCAGACACCCAAACCCACGATTTGGCTTTATCTCGCTCGTCTCACCTTCAGGGGATCATTCTCGCTACCTACTGCGACCGGTGCGACTACAAGGAGGCAATCAACACTGCTCCACCAAACTGCACCCACTCAGTAGATACTTTTATGGATCATTGCATGCATACAGTTATATTCCGGTATACTTTCATTATGGCCACTTAATCAATCCTGCTTAGGTCAAGTCCAAGCTTCCCTACAGACGCACGCACGCTGTGTTCTCATAGGGTGTCGCCCGGCTAAGGTTGGGCGAAAATACTACACACCTCTTGCGGCGCTGTGTCCTTACTGGCCGAAGTGGAGCTGGCGGCATTTGACACTGAAATACAGCACACAGTGCTTATTTTACAGTCGCGCCTTAATATTTTCGTGGGGCGCAATCCTAGACGCGACTTCTCTCACACGGGAGCGTGTTGGGCGCTGTGACACCAGTGACGCTCTCACGTAGTAACAAAACGCCAGTTACATATCAGCTCTCAACTGATCTTTCATCTTAGACACGAGATCAGAAAGAACGGGTCAAAACTCAGCGGCTTCGATCGTCAGCCTAACGAGTTAAACCAAGAGTAAGGTTAAGTAAAACCAAGGACGAATTTCGTCTGCCGCTGTCTGGCTAAATCGCCACGGGCGACAGGGCCGTGATGGTCGCGAACCGTGAGAACGCCAGCCAGCGGAACATCAGCCTATACCACTACAGTGAACGACCTACTTTCAAACCAGTCCCGTGCCAGCCGACACCAGGCGCAAGTGACGCGCGCGCGCATACTTAGGGTAAGGAGACGTGCCTAGTAGTCAGTCTGTTATACGGTTGGGGATTTGGAAAGTCGTAATAAACTCGTCGTGTTTTGAGAGAGGACGTGCGAGTACAGAGAAAGAACTCAGTGGAGTGAAGAACTCAGTGGTCCGAAGTGTGGCTCACAGGCAGAATCGCGAGACAACGGCAAGCAGCAGTAATAAATCAGGTCGGAAAACGTGAAAGTAAAGTAGGAACCCACAGTACGTCACAGCGCAACTGAAGAAAGTCTGGGCCCTTCTTCTGGCCTACGATTTTACACAGAAGGCCGCTGTGTCTCTGCAATCAGTCGAGCCCAAAGTTTGACTTGCGACGCCGAACGACCTTGAGATGACGGCGAGTCGGATGATTTGGTGGGCTGTTGATTCCGTTTGTCTGTGAACAGTGGCACTAAACAAGCTTTGTCTAAAAACTGTGGCACCACGTTGGCATCAGTGTAAACTTGAGAGCGTGTGCGCGTTAATGTGCACTGTATAGTGAAGTGCCGCTAGACATTTAGTCGACAGTTTGGTGGGGTATAGCCGCAATTGGTCTTGGATTTGTTCGTGTACATACCTGATCCACATATGGATCAGAAGATTCGCCGCAGCCACACTTTGCGCTTATAATTGTGGCAACTGATCCATAAATTGATCAGAGAGATTCGCCGCAGGCACACAGTGCAATTAAAGCGTCTCAATCTCAATGAGACGACGCCCTATTGAAATGGGTATAAATGGGACGACACCCTATTGAAAAGGGTATAAATGGGACGACGCCCTATTGAAAAGGGTATAAATGGGACGACGCCCTATTCTTTTGGGCTTAGTGCTCGATGCATCCACACAAAGATATGTTGAAATCTAAGCTGCTTGAAATTGTCGAAATTTAGAAATTCTGACAAAAACCTTAAAAATATACCTAAATTGTTTAATTATAGAATCTAGAACTATTTGCTAAATACTTGCAGACTACGCCCGACACAACTATGCAAAGACATTTTTAAATTTAAGCTATTTGGAATTGTCGAAATTTAAGGATCTTAACAAAAAATATCCCAAATTTCGTTAATTATAAAATCAGAAACGATTTGTTTAATACTTGACAGACTATGCCCAATGCGTCAACGCAAAGACATTGTGAAATTTAAGCTGTTTGAAATTGTCATAAATTGGGAATATTGACAAAAAGCTTGAAAATATCCAAAAATTCGCTAATTATAAAACTTAGAACGAGTTGCTAAATACTTGGCAGCCTATTCCCGACACAACCATGTAAAGAAATTATAAAATCTAAGCTGTTTGAAATTGTCGAAAATTGGGAATTTTGACAATACCCTTGAAAATATCCCTAATTTCGTTAATTATAAAATCTGAAACTATTTGATAAATACTTGGCAGACTATGCTCGACACATCCGTAAAAAGAAAATTTGAAATTTAAGCTGTTTGAATTCGTCAAAATTTGGGAATTTTGACAAAAACCTTAAAAATATCCCTAATTTTGTTAATTATAAAATCTGAAACTATTTGATAAACACTTGGCAGACTATGCTCGACACATCCGTGAAAAGAAATTTGAAATTTAAGTTGTTTGAATTTGCCGAAATTTGAGAATTTTGACAAAAACCTTGAAAATATCCCTAATTTCGTGAATTCCAAAATCCGAAACTATGTTACAAATTCATCGCGTCTTATGCCCTTTCCATTTCAGCAAAAACTTTCTCGATACGACCTGTAAATAAAAGTGTCATTTTTGACATTTTCATATTTTAATTGTAAATATCTCGAAATAGCGAAATTAGCAACAGAAACGGACAACGGCACGTTTCTCAGCGCATTCGACTCCATTGGGTGGCACCAACCGTCATGTCTAGTTTTGTGACACAGACACACACACAGACACACACACAGAAACACGAACAGACAATAGCGTCCGTATATATGTCACCGGGAATTCCCGTATTTAGGGAAATCCCGTATATACGGGATTTCCCTGGACGTTCCAGTGATATCCCGTATATACGGGATTTCCCTAACTAACCTAGGGAAATCCCGTATTCTCGCAGATGGGGAGGCGACGGTGGGAGCCAGCGCGGGATTGTGCTGGGCGCGTTGGATTACATAAATAAACAAATAAATAAATACATATATATATATATATATATATATATATAAATATATAAATGTTTTATTAAATAAATAATGAATAGTATGCCGCTTTTAAACTGCTTTTAAACGCATTCCTCAATCGAATACAATGCTAGTCTTTGACAGCTGCATATTCCTTTGAATTCAGGCTATGCTTAGGCTCGATCTGCGCCCACAGTGCACAAGAGTCAGTCGGCGTCGCAGTCTGGCGGGTCGAAGCTTAGGCTTAACGCGACCGGTGACCGACTTCAGGGCGCGCGAAGCGCGCCCTGAAGTTGGTGGTCGCGCTAAGCCTCAGTTGAGACCCGCCAGGCGCGACGCCGACCGAGTTTTAGTGCAAACGGTAAGTGGAATAAACACTCCTCCATCTACTTCACCTCCTGCTCAGGCTGGCTGTGCCCCACGGTGAGCCGTGCCCCACCGCCCAGAGCATCGCGGTTTGGAGGCGCTTTGCCTGCCCGCTGCTGTAATACGGGATTTCACTAGCGCACTTAGGGAAATCCCGTATATACGGGATTTCACTAGCGCGCCTGGGGAAATCCCGTATATACGGGATTTCCCTAAATACGGGAAGTCACCGTAACATATATACTCGCCGCCCTGGGGGGCGGCGAAACAAAATCGCCCCCACTGCACGAAAAACATGGTGTGACGGTGGGTAGTAGTGATGGCAACTTTGAGAATTTTAAAACCGGGTAAGTAAAAGTAAGTAAAATCTGAAATTTGAAAACCGGGTAAGTACAAGTAAGTATACCCAGTTTTTCGAAAACCGGGTAAGTATTTGGACATAAAACCGGGTAAACCGGGTAAGTAAACTCAAGTAGAAATCTCGATTTCTGCACATCAGAAAGCCAAAATTATTGCGTTGTGTTGACACCTATGTTCTTCCATAAGTCATACAACACTTCGCATTCACCAGCGCAAATTTATGGGCCAAATTTGTTTTTCGTAAAATGAAGCAAAACAAGTTTAAATAGCTATTGCGTTAACGTCAACTGAAGCAGATGAGGTAGTGTCGATATTACCCAAAATACAAAACTTCCAGAGGCAATCAAGTGGCACACTAACTATGTACGGAGATGACGACGGTATTTTCATCATTGAATCATTCATTGACCTTATTGTTTGCTGGTGCAGATTCTCATCAAGAATTGGAGTCTTCGTTGAAATTTCACATACTGTCAATTTTTTCGCCGCGCCTCAGCGCGGCGAGGTGTATATATACGGATGACAATGTCTGTGTGTGTGTGTGTGTGCGTGTTTCCGTCGCACCGAAGTAAAGTAAGTGATATATGTGGTCAAGTAGAGTCGATGTCGCTGAGTACGGATCCGACGTCCGTTTCTGTTGCTAATTTCGCATTTTCGAGATATTTGCAATTAAAATTCGAAATTGTCGAAAATCGACTTTTTCGTCTGAAGCGCGAGCCGCGAAATTTCTTCTTAAATGGAAGGAGCATGGACCGCGGATAATTTGTGGCACAAAAGAAATTTTTTGCAAATGTAAAATTTAATGAAAATACGCGATTATTTGTCAAAATTGCATAAATTGACTAAAATACAACGTCATTTATTGACGAATGTGAATGCAGAAATGGAAAGGTCGTGCGCCAATAAGAATTTGTGACATAGTTTTGCGGTTTTTAATAATTGCAATTTCGAGATATTTTCAATCAAAATATGAAAATGTCGAAAATCGACTTTTTCACCTGATGATATAGCGGCGAAATTTCTTCCGAAATGGAAAGAGTATAAACTGCGGATAATTTGTAACGCAAGAGAAAGTTTTTGCAAATATGGAATTTAATAGAAATACGTGATTATTTCTCAAAATTCCATAAATCAACAAAATAGAACGTCGTTTTTTGACGAATTTGAACGCGGAAATGGTACGGCCGTATGCCAAAAGGAATTTGTGACATAGTTTTACAATTTTAATAGACTCTAATTTCGAGATATTTAGAATTAAAATTTAATAAATGTCAAAATCAACATTTTCGTATGATGGCCAGAACAGCTGTTTATTGATGAATGTGCACTCCTAAACAGTAATGCGTACGCCGAACACAGGAATTCGCTCGCACCAAACTTTTGGCAAGTTTTTTGTTGGATGTGTCGTTTTCACACAGGTAGGAAACATCAGATAAACGGCGTCGTATCATGCCGATAACATATAGCGAACGCGGCGATATCACTGAGCTTCAGATCAGCCGTACAGACAACCGTATCGCGGGGATAGCTGCACTTGGCATTAAGGTACACATTCTCAAGACACTTTCTCCAGATGCGGCTAACGATGTGTACAAAGTTCACTATACTGTTCACCAAGATTTGACAGACACAAAGTATAGGTTGAACTTTTTACACACACAGCTTGTTCCTAAGTTGATGAATTTAGGAGTGCAAAGTGAAATTTATTCAACAAGAAATGTTGCAAATGTTGAAATGTTACTTTGCGCGATCAACAGGTAAGGCATCGTGAGCATAAGATACAAAATTACAACTGTTTACCCGGTTTCTTACTCAAGTGTTGGTAGTGGGTAAGTAAACCAGGTACCCGGTTTTCGGCCTGAAATCAGGTAAGTAAACGCGGCAAAAAACCGGGTAAAAGTAAAACCGGGTACACAAAACTAAACCGGGTAAGTACGAAGTAAGTATACCCGGTTTTAAAAAACCGGGTAAAACCGGGTAGGTACTTACCCGGTTTTCAAGTTGCCATCACTAGTGGGTAGTGGGGGCTACGGAAAAGACGCGAAATCGGGTGATTACCATGAAAGCCATAGCGTGACGAAAGCATATTTGGGTAAACAGGAGACTTCGAAAACACGAAAACAAACTTGTTGAGCAGTATAAATACTGGGCAGTAGCATTAGTTTCACATCATCTCAAAGTATCCTGAATCATACCTCCTGAACGACCAAACGACATGCTGTAACGTGTCCCATATGACCCGAGTACCCCGTACGGTGTGACCCATTGCCAAAGTGACCCATCTCTTTGACCAGGTGTGAGTACGTACACGCGCTGTCATGTCACCCTTCGCTCGTTGCCACTTAGTCGATCGCGCCATTACAACACCGTCATGGCCCCTAAATTCAGCCGATATTCACGTGCCCGTCAGCCTTTGCGTACGCTGCCCCTCTTTCTTCGTCTGACCCGGGCGCCGAACGGACGGCTGCAGGATTGTTTTGCAGCGTTCGGTTGCAGACGCGTCGTCATGCCCCAAGTACGTGCAGAAACCCGAGTAAGTGCCCAGGCGAAGCCACGCGCGCGTCTCGCGAGAGCACCCAACCGAAGCCGCGCGCGGCGTACTGAAAATGACCCAGGGACTTTAGCACAGTAAAGCCAGTTTTGCCACCAGTGTCTCCTCCCGCATGACCCATTTAACCCAGACTCGAGACGCACATGCATAAAAGGGGTAGAGAGAGAGAGAGAGAGAGAGAGAGTGGCACCCTTGTCGGTTTCGCCGCCCGTAATAAAGTAAGTTGTGATTCGAACTCGTAAGATTTTCGCAGGCGTTGTTTTGTCTACGTACAAATTACCGTGATTCGTCGCTGCCAATAGTGCCCCGTTCTTCTTCTTATACTTAAGCAAGCTGTCAGTGCCTCGATTGCCGCAAACAACATCCTCTGCACCGACACCAGTCTACTGAGACAGAAATTAGAGTATTTCCCTGAAATTGATCTTTAAACAATTGTAACACGACAATAAGTAAATGGAAGTATATTTAGCGGTTAGAACGACGTCGAAATTGCCGTCGGGACTGCCGTCGGGATTTGGACAAAATGGGCACGACGGTAGGCAAAGAGATACTTGGGGATGGGGGGGGGGGGGGGGGGGGTATCATCTTGATTAAGCACACACACCCACGCCGAAAAAAATAAGTACCGTATTAGATGTCGTCTAAGTCAGAATGGAGTACAGACGTCTCATTCTATTGGTCTCTCTGTCTCTTGGGCGGAGGGGGGGGGGGGGGGTTGGAGCCCACACGCGGCACTCATGAGGGGAAGTCGTAGACACCTGGAAAGGCATTCGTATTCTCACAGACACACGATATGAACAGGGGGGAGAGGGAGGGTGGTTGCTGGACATGCTGCGGAGTCCAGAGGACAAATGTCAGTTGCATTGCAATGTACTGCTCAATATGCTGCCTCCTCGTCCTGTCACTATTTGGACTTGCGAAGACTTTTGCGAATAGACGCGCTTGAACGCATACGTTTCGTGAAGGATAATTCGACCGACGGTCGTTGAATAGTTGGTGGCTAGTGCGCGATTCACTGTCATTGTTGTAACTTTAACTGTGCTGTTGTTGGCACCGTGTGCTATAGTGTTATAGTCCTTCATTCGTCGTCCACTGCTTAATCGTCTCTACCGTTCTCACGCCCCGCCGTTTGAGCCAGACTAGCCTTTGACCGCCGCCTTGTCTCGTCAGTGGTAGCTCATCGCCACAGAAGCGCGAGCCTCGAAACGCCAACGTTTGCACAATGTTCTGCTTGAGGCACCGATTGTTGGCAGAGCTATCCACAGTGCAGATACTGGTCAGTTAACTGAATGATGCCAACGCAAAAGAGGAGCAGCAGCAGTTCGCCTCGGCTGTCCTTGGGCGATGGCACCTACATATACGCCTGCCGACTTGGGACTGCCATAAAGAAGTGGTCTGCCTGTCAGAAGCCATGCGAGCGGACGGACTTCGTGGAGGCATTGACGTCGATCGTCTTTGGCGCCGCCTACAGCGCTGACTCAATGAGGAACTGCTGGCGCTCAAAACGACGCCACCCGACCCATGACCAAAGCCATTTTCGACACCTTGCCTGGAGAGTCTTACAGTAGTACTCTAGGGTACATCCAAACAGGTAATGCTATGTACATAATCACATATGTTATGCTGAAGCGTTAAAAAATTAGGTTGCGCCATGCTTTGCGTTGCATTTTATTGGTAAACTTGCCGTTGCATTGCAGATGTCCAGCACGACACTTTGCGATTCGGCCTTTCTGCTGGTTGCTCAGTGACTTGTGATCAGTGTTGCGATTACCTACATATTGTCGGTTGATGAACTCGCTCATACGTGATGATTATGTGTCGTTGCGGCGCTAGACGCGGAATGGGACGATTGGGCTCCGCCGTTTGGGCTCCGCCGGTTGGGCTCCGCCGGTTGGGCTCCGCCGATTGGGCTCCGGGGATGTTTGGGCTCTGGGACGTTTGGGCTCCGAGTGAAAAATTAGAGCAGCATAGTTATCACGGGTTCTTCGTTTAACTTCGCGCTTATTACGTAGTCCGATATGCCTGGATGATTGTTATCACCAGGATTGTCAGTTCGTATGATTGCAATCTGGCAGACTCCGCCACGACAGAAACATTCGTTCGTAAGACAGACGGTGGCCTACGTAGAAGCGTACTGTTTTGAAAGTCATTGTGAAACAATGACTAATATACTAACAAAGCGCGGGAAGGAGAAGTTCTCGCATGATGGCCACTTGTACGTGTTCGACAAGGAGAGCAAAGCCCAGCCACTCAAGTTCTGGCGCTGCGAGAGGAAGATGCAAGGCTGCAAAGGGCGAGTCTATACTAACATGGACAATGAGTTCGTCCGGCTGGCCATCCAGCACAATCATGACACGAACCCGGCCGACGTCGAGGTCGCCAGCATCGTTTCGGCAATGAAACGGCGCGCTGGAGAGACTGTAGAAGGGACTGCGCAAGTCATCAACCACTGCGTGCAGAACGTCAGTCTAGCAGCGCAGGGGAGGATGCCAAAGCTGGACGCTATGCGAAAGACCATTCGGCGCAAACGAGTCGCCGAGGCTGTTGTGCCTCCCAACCCTCCAGATCTAGTGCAGCTGCAGATTCCGCCGGACATTGTTCGCTACGAACACCATCCTGGGCAATGTATGTTAGCTACAACTGTTACCTTACACCTCAGCGGTGAAATTATAGTTTATCATTTTAGTTGAGGACTTTCTGCTGGGAGACAGTGGGCCAGGAATTGAAAGAATTCTATTGTTCGGGCGGAGAGAGAGCTTAGGCATTCTGGAACGCGGGCAAAAACTGTTCGTCGACGGCACATTTCGCATCGCCCCCGCGCTATTTTCGCAGGTTTAATGTTTAGATGCTGCTAAACCGTAGGTATACGTTATTCATATGTATGCTGTTTCAAATTTAAAACATGCATTCTAAACGTATGTATCTAGATATATGTCATTCTGGTGGAAGAGTATAACGCCGCGCACCCGGTTCTCTACGCTTGCCTTCCGAACAAGACGGCAGCGACATACAGGAGGCTGTTCACTATGGTCAGAGGACTTTGTCCCAACATGCTGCCGCAGTCTGTCTCCTGTGACTTCGAGTTGGCCGCATTTCAAGTCATTCAAGAGATATTCCCCAACTCGCAGTTGTACGGCTGCCTCTTCCACCTGGTGAAGAACCTGAAGAAGCAACTGGGTCAGCACCACCTGCTGCAGCTGTACAGGAACGACGGTGACTTTGCGTTAGAAGCGCGCATGATTGTGTCTCTAGCGTTTGTGCCACTAGCCGATATCGACGCGGCATTCGCGACTGTGTCGCAGACGGTTCGTGACCAGCTGGAGCCAATCGTAGATTGGTTTGAAGACAATTACGTGGGCAGACCCAACCGACGTGGCAGGGGACGCAGAGCGCCCATTTTCCCCCCAGGCAATGTGGAACTGCTACGAGCGGGTGCTCAACAATATCGACCGGACGAACAATGTGTCAGAGGCTGCGCACAGGCGCGTGCAGTCGGAACTAGAGATGGACCACCCGACCATTTGGCGCTTGATCAACGGCCTCAAGAGAGTGCAGAAGTCTCGCGACCTTTTCTACGAGGGGCTGGTGCGAGGAAACGAGCCCCCCAAGAAACTGCAGAAGTACAGAAACGCCGACGAGCGCATCTCCCGCCTCGTGGGCGGCTACCAGGCCCCGCCCACCGCCCAGTACCTGCGCGGCATCGCGCACAATTTCGAGATGAACGCGTAGGCAAACTCTGTTGTGAATAGTGTCCACTGGCTTTACCTTTGTCGCAAATGTTTTACGTCACAGATGGAATGACAGCATTGAAAGTGCATCTGCGATCAAGCGTTCTGAAATTTCCTCTTTGTTGGTTCACTCTGCGGACACTTTTAGTCCACCCTGTAACCCTATTGAGCAGTACTTTGTAACATTTTTGTCCTGGAGCCCAACCGTCCCAGAGCCCAATCGGCGGAGCCCAACTGTCCCCGGAGCCCAACCGGCGGAGCCCAATCGGCGGAGCCCAATCGGCGGAGCCCAACTGTCCTAGACCGCGCTAGACGTGTTGGAAGAAAACGACGCGAAGAGATACACACACATTTTTGTTTCGTGCTGGAACGACCAAGTGGGCACATGTCCCCGCTTGGTTTACAGCTACGATAATCACACGAAGGTTACAGTAATTACGATATATTTTCGTATTCTATCTCCAGTATGGGGAGGGTCGCTCCCATCTGGTTTTCTTCCTTTCCCCATTCTCCACTGTTATTCTCTTCCCTGAGCCCGCTGTCGCCCTCCTCCTCCTGGCCGCTGCCCGCTGCTGTGGTTCTCGCCGATGTTGTTCTCGTCGACGGCTTTCTATAGCCACCATAACTATATTAAACGGTCGTTGGATAGCGCAACTAGATCTTGCACATTAAAACAGTAGACATGGGTTCTACACTGAAATGTGGCTGCAATGCAATTAACAAGCTGTGTGTGTAAAAAGTTCAACCTATACTTTGTGTCTGTCAAATCTTGGTGAACAGTATAGTGAATTTCATTCGCATAATTAGCCGCATCTAGCGAAGGTATCTTTGAAAACGTGTACCACAATTCAAATGCAGCTATTACCACGATACGGTTGTCTGTACAACTGATCTAAAGCTCAGTGATATCGCCGCGCTCGCTATATGGTATCGGCATGATACGACGCCGTTCATCTGAAGTTTTATACCTGTGGGAATACGCCACATCGAACAAAAAACTTGCCAACTGTTTGGTGCAGTCGTTCTCTACTAGGAATTCCGTTTGGTGTGCGCATTTCTGCGTTATTACGATTTTGACAATTTGTGGAATTTTGGCAAATTGTGGCGTATTTCTATAAAATTCCACAATTGCAAACAATTTCTTTTGTGTTACAAATTATCCGCCGTCTATGCTATTTCGATTTCTGAAGAAATTTCGCCGCTAGTCCATCAGGCGACAAAATCGATTTTCGACTTTTTTATATTTTAATTGTAAATATCTCTGATTGCAGTATTTCAAAGCTGTAGAACCATGTCACAAATTCTTGCTGGCTTACGACTTTTCAATCTCTGCATTCACGTTCGTCAATAAATGACGTTCTATTTTTGTCATTTTATGAAATTTTGACAAATAATTGCGTATTTCTACAAAATTCCGCATATGCAAAAATTTCTTTTGTGTTACAAATTGTCCACAGCCTATGTTCTTTCCATTTCTGAAGAAATTTCGCCGCTAGCTCATCAGGCGAAAAAGTCGATTTTCGATATTTTCATACTTTAATTGTAAATATCTCCAAATTGCAATTTTTCAAAACTGAAAAACTATGTCACAAATTCTTACTGGCTTGCGACCTTTCAATTTCTGCATTCACATTTGTCAATAAATTACGTTCTATTTTTGTCAATTAATGAAATTTCGACAAACAATTTCGTATTTCTATCAAATTTCACATCGACAAAAAATTTCTTTCGCGTTACAAATTATCAGCGGTCCGTGCTCTTTCCATTTCTGAAGCAATTTCGCGGCTAGCTCATCAGGTGAAAAAGTCGATTTTCGACAATTTTGAATTTGAATTGTGAATATCTCGAAAATGCGAAATTAGCAACAGAAACGGACATCGGATCCGTACTCAGCGACCTTGACTCTACTTGACCACACATGTCACATACTTTACTTCGGTGCCACGGAAACACAGACACACACACACACAGACACACACACACACACACAGACATTGTCGTCCGTATATATACACCTAAAAAAAAAAAAATTGTCAAAAAAATTGAACCTCCGCCGTTGTTGGGGGGACAAGAAACGCGCCGCGATCCTTTTTTCGCCCGGCCTCAGCCGGGCGAACCCCTACGAGAGCTCTTCGTCCGTTCGTTCGTCTGTGCGTTCGTCACGCTCTCAGATCTCGGCGTTGGTAAGTCGTAGGAAGGCGATCTTGGGCTTTATGGATAGGTCTCGACTTACTGAGAATTGCGCTAAGAGGTTTCGAAATTCAAAAGTTTGAATTGCGCGCGCTACAGTAACCCGAAGGTTCAAAGTGAAAACGGCTATTACTCGCTCGTCTTACGTGGTAGAGCGGCGCGCGATAGGTCAACTAAAAGGTCTCGACGTGCTCTTTCGTTTGGCCTTAAAAATTTTCTTAATTACGCAAACACGCACCACGAAAAGCGACATTCTCGTGTTTTTAACGCAGAAATCGCTCTAACTCGCTCAGCGTGCGTCGTAGGGAGATAATCTTGGGTTGGTTGGATAGCTCTCGACTCACTGATCAATTGTTCTTCTATTGGTCAAAACTCAAAAGTTTGAATTTCGGGAGCTACAGTAACCCAAAGGTTTAAAACGGGAAACTCATCTAACTCGCTCGTCTTCCGTCATAGAGAGACGACCTTGAGTTCGTTGAATAGGTTTCGGCACACTGATCATTCAGCTAAGAGGTTTAGAAATTCAAAAATTTGAATTGCGCGCGCTACAGTAGCCTGAAGGTCCAAAACGCAAAACGGCTCTAACACGCTCGTCTTACGTCGTAGAGCGCCGTGCGATAGGTCTACTAAAAGGTCTCGACGTGCTCTTTCACTTGGCGTGAAAAATTTGTTAATTGCGCAAACACGCACCACGAAAAGCGACATTCTCGCGCTTTTAGCATAGAAATCGCTCTAACTCGCTCAGCGTGCGTCGTAGAGAGACGATCTTGAGTTGCTGGGTAGTTCTTGACTCACTGATCATTTGTTCTTCTATTGGTCGAAACTCAAAAGTTTGAATATCGCGAGCTACAGTAACCCAAAAGTTCAAAACGCAAAAACTTCTCTAACTCGCTCGTCACGTCGTAGAGAGACGATCTTGAGTTTGTTGAATAGGTTTCGTCACACTAATCATTCCGTTAAGAGAAGTCGAGATTCGAAAGTTTGAATTTGGCGAGCTACAGTAACTCAAAGGCTCAAACAGCAAATCGGCCCTAACTAGCTCGTCTTACGTTGTAGAGCGGCATTCGTTCGACCGTTTGACAGCTTACGTTGAGGCAGTTGTTGAACGGTCATTCCTAAAGAAATATTTTTGTTTTTTTAAACCCTTGTCTTACGAACAACTTGGTCTGCTAAAAAAATTAATCCCGGGCGATCCCAATGTTGCCCTGCAACAACCGCTCAGAAATGCGTGTGTCTTGCTCAAAAAAAAATAATCCCGGGCGATCCCAATGTTGCCCTGCAAGAACCCCTCAGAAAGGAGCGTGTCAGAACTGAAAACGGGTCTTTTGCGTAGGGTAGGCCTAGTGGGTGGGCAACTTGAACGATATATGGGGACACGCTGCGGGACCCCGCTGGCTGGAAATTCAAAAATTTAAATTTTCAAAGTACTGAAAAATGGGTTGAGCAAGGTAGAACTCGAGAAAGTTGCATATAATGGTATATACTATCTTTTGATATGTTGTAGTACTCGATAAGGCCGAGGGCGCAAAAAAAGAATTGGATCGCTGCGAGACCCATTTTGGCACCAAATTAGAAAAATTCGCGATTTTTGGCCCCGGGTAGACTTTGATGGGCTGCTGTGCGAGCTAGGTAGCAGCTAGGCCGGCAAGACCACTCTTGGTGCTCCTTCCCAGATGTCCTCTATCCCATTAGGTTCCCATAAAAAAATTGGCTCTATAAAAAAAGTTTTTTTTACTCTGGCAAGAGTAAAAAATTATGACCAAAATCTGGAGTTGACCTCACTGATTAAAAAGTTGGATTTGGCCTGAAATTTTTTTTACCGAGGCGCGAAAAGTTTTTTACTGAAATGGAAAATGTTTTTTACCAAGGCTAGAAATGTTTTTTACCAAGGCGAGAAATGTTTTTACCGAGGTGGGAAATGTTGTTTGCTGTGACACATTCTTTAGTGAGCAACTTTTTAACTGTACCAGGCAATGTTTTTTACTCTGGGGGCCCTAGTTATTTACTCTGGCACTTTTCCACATGGGGGGCTGGAATTTTTTACTCTGGGGGGTCGAATTTTTACTCTGGCACTTTTCAACATGGGGGTCTGGAAATTTTTTACTCTGGG
>JASAMZ010009896.1:0-15823 GCA_030248115.1 Linhomoeus sp. GSCO2_2
CTATATGTGCGCATTAGTAGTTGCGTAATTTCCACATATGTGTCACCCATTTGCATTCGCACGTCCACTACATTCGCGTCCTAAACACTCAAGGAATTCGACTTTCACAGCTTATTTGAAATTCGATTTTGAATTTGTAAGGCTTTGAAGACATTGAGAAGTGATTCCACTGGTTTGGCCGAGTCCATTGAATCTGCTTGTCATATTTTGGTAATCGCAGCAGAAAACATGTCAAACGATCACAGCTCTGCCACTAATTCTTCCGATGGACCAATGGTTAGTGTCGTACGGTTTCAATTTGTGACGTTTTGTCGTTTTGCCCACTACCCTCCTTAGTTTGCCCCTATTGCTCTCCCGCCACTTGGATTCCTAGACTGATGAGACCTAGTCCAGGTGGATGCCAGTGTCGCTGTCTCTAGAAAGATAGGTCGAAACACGGCACAGGAGCTTTTGTTCGATTTCGTTCGTTTGTAAGTGTGTTTACAAATTGAGTTCACGCATCGCAATTGATGCTGAACGTCTCCTTTTCCGCATCCTTCGCTTCCTTTCAAAACTGTCTTCTTACTCTGACATGCAACAATTTACAGATTTCTCTTACTATGCGCAACAGTTTTTCTCGACATTTTACAATTGTTCACCTTACTTTTGCAACTTTTTCTAACATTAGAATATTCACACTTTTTAATTTCGGAAGAATGTCTGATTCCGTTTCGACAGGCGCAACTGAGGTATCAACCGACGAACACATCTACAGCGAGATCTGGACGGCGACGGACAAATCTGGACAGATCCCCAGAAAGTAACGACAGATCTGCACCGAGTTTGCCTAGTATCTAGATAATACATAGCTTGGGCGGTCATTACACCATAGTGATTGACATGTACATGTTGGTGGGCTCATCATTCATCTGTGTGAGTCTCGTCTTTGTGTGTGGTCGTTGCTGTCACAATCGTTGCGCTCACCTCACTTTTGGAATTCACCTCGAAGAACACATCCATATCTACACTTACCTTGTCCTCAGCCAAACATGTATGGCACGGCACCACATAGCCGGTCTCAGATTTTGCATGGGTCACAGGATTTTGATACGACTGGGTCACAGACTTTGTACGGTCGCCCAACCCGTAGGTCACAGGTTTTGATACGACACCGGCGGCTCAGGATTCGGCAGGTTGAGACCCACTCCGCCGCTGACGAAGATTGTCAACAACGTCAATGTGAAAGCCACCCCGGCTCGAAGCCATGAACTTTGTCTATCATCCTTCCTATAGAGTCGTTGAACCATTTCTTTAGTGCGAAGCATCGTTCAACATCAATGTTGATAATGCTCCTGTTACCGCGCGGGCGTTCAAACGGGTGTGCGGACAAAATACGTCGTCCTGTCTAATGCGAGCAGCGCTTTTCATTCAGCCTCACTGCAACCTCCCGTTTAGAACGCAAACAAATTATTTCCGCCCCACCGCAAACTGGTCGTCATGACACCCTTCGGGATTTGCACGTCGGCAAACGCGTTTCAAAGTCTCTTCATAACCTGCAGTGAGTCTGATTAGATTCAGTAAGTGCGTATACAGTTGGGTCGCGTGTCATTGGATCGGCAGAGGTTCGCTTTCAGCGTTGGTTCGATCTAACAGTTCGGTCTAATAAGCAAGTTGGTAGGAGCAACAGCGTGGCCGTCCCAACTTCACTCGCAAGGTACATAGGTTACTGTACTGTGAGCACCGCTGACGAATTGTGCCAGCCCAACTGCATCTTAGAGCAACTTATCACAGGGAATCACCCTCCGCAAAATCCTAGAAACCATCTTCTATCGTCTCTATCACAGTGCGGAATGTCTAACTGCCTTGTTCGAGTAAGTAATCAGCATATAGCCCATATCAGCATAGGCGGTTCCAGGATTTTGGAATGGGGGGGGGGGGCGGACTTTTTTCGCTCGGCCTCAGCCGAGCGAACCCTATCAAGAGCTCGGCGTACGTACGTACGTACGTACGTGCGTCACGCTAGCTTCGGGCTTAATAACTCGCTCGTCCGACGTCGTAGGGTGGAGTTTGAGACATCGTCGAGTAGCCTGCGGACTCCTCTCGCCGTCTGAGTGGTCGAAACTGAAATAAGTTTTCAAACTCGCGCGCTACAGTATCCCAAAGTGGGGTCCATTTTAAGACAAAAGTTGACCGAAGCTAGTCAAATCGCATATCAAAGTGAAGCGCTCGAGCTCCTGAGCACGAATCCGACAACAAAAAGTTTCAAATGTTTAAACAGAGAGCTACAGTAACCAAAACGCGTCGAAAACTGGAAACGACACGCTTGCTTCGGGCTTAATAACTCGCTTGTCTGACGTCGCTGAGTTGAGTTCGACACATCGACGGGTAGCCCTCGGACTACTCACGCCATCTGAGTGTTCAAAACTGAAATAAGTTTTCAAACTCGCGCGCTACAGTATCCCAAAGTGTGGTCCATTTTAAGACAAAAGTTGACCGAAGCTAGTCAAATCGCATATCAAAGTGAAGCGCTCGAGCTCCTGAGCACGAATCCGACAACAAAAAGTTTCAAAAGTTCAAACAGAGAGCTACAGAAACCAATACGCGTCGAAAACTGGAAACGACACGCTTGCTTCGGGCTTAATAACTCGCTTGTCTGACGTCGCTGGGTTGAGTTCGACACATCGACGGGTAGCCCTCGGACTACTCTCGCGAACTGTGACGTCTAAATGATAGTTTTGCGTTAGAATCCAGTGTCTTTTTTAAAATTTAGTCTGAAAAGATGATTTTCTTGGTATAAAGAATTAAACCCGAGCGATACCAATGTTGCGTAGCAAGACCACTCCAAAAGGTGTAGTCGCGAGTAGAGTCAGAGAAGCTGCACGAAACCGGAAAGGGCCTTGCTACAATCTCAGTAAAATTCAAAGCTCAAAACCACTCCGCTTTTTAAAAGAGACTTGTTGAGGCCACAGGGGGGACCAAGATGCTATAAAGCACATAAAAAAATTTGCGCCGCAGGCAAAAATTTTTGCCGATTTTGGCCTATGTTGGTACAAAAATGCTTTAAAATAGCGCCGCAGGCAAAAAATTGGGCCGATTTTGGCCTTTTTTGGTACAAAAGTGCTATAAAATAGCGCCGCAGGCAAAAATTGTAGCCGATTTTGGCCTATTTTGGTACTAAAGTGTATGTATAAAATAGCGCCGCAGGCAAAAATTTTGGCCGATTTTGGTACAAAAGTGCTATAAGATAGCGCCGCAGGCAAAAATTGTAGCCGATTTTGGCCTATTTTGGTACAAAAGTGCTATAAAATAGCGCCGCAGGCGAAAATTTTTTGCTCTGGAGGTGCTGCCGCGCAATTTTTTTTCTCGGGAAAGATCAGCGAAAGTGTCCTATCTCAGAATGGCGTTCAGTTCGTGAGTACCGTTGCAGATGCAGATGCTCCAAAGAGGTGAGAAAGTGGCCAAGACTCTCAGCCGCCGCCGATGCGAAACCCTGAAAGACTGGCTGGAGTGCTCCGTGTTGACTGTAATCGGACAAAATGGAAGCAAAATCAAAATGCAAGTCAGACGATGGACAATGGGGCTGACTGCAGTGGTTGGCCAGCTGTCGTCGTTAACGTCGTAGACGTCGCAGGGCGCCGGCGGCTGTGGATTCGGCCGATACATACCCACTTCGCCACAGGCGAAGAAACGTGTCTCTGCGACCAGTTGGCGACTGGTCAACCGCGCATCGCGTAGTTCAACTGTGGGCTCTCACACGAAGACGCGCTTGCGACTACACGCCACTTTGAACACCCCAACGGTGAGAAGCATTGTCAATATCGAAGTTGGCCGATGCTTCACATGAATGGACTGAAATGTTTCCACGAATCTATATCTCCTTGAGCAGTGTTCCACCACAAAACGACGTTTTTTCGCCCGGCCTCAGCCGGGCGAACCCCTACGAGAGCTTTTCGTGCGTGCGTGCGTGCGTGCGTGCGTGCGTGCGTGCGTGCGTGCGTGCGTGCGTGCGTGCGTGCGTGCGTGCGTGCGTGCGTGCGTGCGTGCGTGCGTGCGTGCGTGCGTGCGTGCGTGCGTGCGTGCGTGCGTGCGTGCGTGCGTGCGTGCGTGCGTGCGTGCGTGCGTGCGTGCGTGCGTGCGTGCGTGCGTGCGTGCGTGCGTGCGTGCTTGCGTGCGTGCGTGCGTGCGTGCGTGCGTGCGTGCGTGCGTGCGTGCGTGCGTGCGTGCGTGCGTGCGTGCGTGCGTGCGTGCGTGCGTGCGTGCGTGCGTGCGTGCGTGCGTGCGTGCGTGCGTGCGTGCGTGCGTGCGTGCGTGCGTGCGTGCGTGCGTGCGTGCGTGCGTGCGTGCGTGCGTGCGTGCGTGCGTGCGTGCGTGCGTGCGTGCGTGCGTGCGTGCGTGCGTGCGTGCGTGCGTGCGTGCGTGCGTGCGTGCGTGCGTGCGTGCGTGCGTGCGTGCGTGCGTGCGTGCGTGCGTGCGTGCGTGCGTGCGTGCGTGCGTGCGTGCGTGCGTGCGTGCGTGCGTGCGTGCGTGCGTGCGTGCGTGCGTGCGTGCGTGCGTGCGTGCGTGCGTGCGTGCGTGCGTGCGTGCGTGCGTGCGTGCGTGCGTGCGTGCGTGCGTGCGTGCGTGCGTGCGTGCGTGCGTGCGTGCGTGCGTGCGTGCGTGCGTGCGTGCGTGCGTGCGTGCGTAACGCTCTCATATCTCGGCGTTGGAAAGTCGTAGGAAGAGATCTTGGACTTTATGGATAGGTCTCGACTCACTGGTAATGTCGCTAAGAGACTTCGAAATTCAAAACTTTGAATTGCGCGCGCTACAGTATCCCGAAGGTCTAAACGCAAAACGGCTCTAACTCGCTCGTCTTACGTCGTAGAGCGGCGTGCGATAGGTTAACTAAAAGGTTTCGACGTGCTCTTTCGTTTGGCACTCAAAGTTTTCTTAATTACGCAAACACGCAACACGAAAAGCGACATCCTCGCGTTTTTAACGCAGAAATCGCTCTAACTCGCTCAGCGTGCGTCGTAGGGAGATGATCTTGGGTTGGTTGGATAGCTCTCGACTCACTGATCATTTGTTCTTCTATTGGTCGAAACTCAAAAGTTTGAATTTCGGGAGCTACAGTAACCCAAAGGTTTAAAACGCGAAACTTATCTAACTCGCTCGTCTTCCGTCATAGAGAGACGATCTTGAGTTCGTTGAATAGGTTTCGGCACACTGATAATTCCGTTAAGAGAAGTCGAAATTCAAAAGTTTAAATTGCGCGCGCTACAGTAACCTGAAGGTCCAAAACGCAAAACGGCTCTAACACGCTCGTCTTACGTCGTAGAGCGCCGTGCGGTAGGTCAACTAAAAGGTCTCGACGCGCTCTTTCACTTGGCGTGAACCAGGCAAGTCGTCCGGGGGACGCAGTATACTCCACAAATTTGAACTCCTACGCACGGTGACTACTCTCTTGTTGTGGCCTCGTGACACTCCCAATCGCAAAACTAATGCCGAATTTGTGACCTACATCCCAGAATACCCCAGAATCGACATACAACAACACCCCTAACTTCCTATGGACTCGCAGAACCAAAATTCTGCACTTGGGGTACGGTAGCATGCGAATTCGTCACAGGTACGCTTAAACATCATCTAAACGCTAAACGAAGGCCAAATTCGTAATCAGCGCCCCCGAAAACCCCGAAATCGAGTATAATGTCGCGAAAGTCGACCCGACACCCAATGTTCAAATGGACGCGGCAGGGTTACTGTAGCTCTGCAAATGTGCCAAAACACTTTTCTGGACCAGATTTCAACGTAGAATCGTTTGAAACCACTTTTGGAACGATTCGGCAACGCATTCGAGGGCTATAGACGCCGAAATGCGAAAATCGCAATTTTCGACCCCGGAGTCGAAAAAGTCGCAGTGTAAGAAAGTTTTTTGTGTTTCTCCCGATTTTCTCCGTTCATGGCTCATTCGATAGAGGACATCTGGGAAGGAGCAACAAGAGTGGTCTCGCCGCTCTAGCTGCTACCTAGCTCGCACAGCAGCCTGTCAAAGTCGACCCGGGGCCAAAAATCGCGAATTTTTCAAATTTGGCGCCAAAATGGGTCCCGCAGCGATCCAATTATTTTTTTGGGTGTTCGGCACTATCGAGTACTACAACATATCAAAAGATAGTATATACCATTATATGCAACTTTTTCGAGTTCTACCCTGTGTAACCCATTTTTCAGTACTTTGAAAATTTAAATTTTTGAATTTCCCGCCAACGGGGTCCCGCAGCGTGACCCCGTTTGGTGTCCACCCTGCCCACTTACTAGGCCTACCCAACGCAAAAGACCGTTTGGAAATCGGCGGCTTCACGCGCGAACGCTATCCGGTCCAAATTACTGCGTTTCGCCCACAAACGCTATATACTCCACACTTTTTTGTGGAGTATAAAAATTTGTTAATTGCGCAAACACGCACCTCGAAAAGCGACATTCTCGCGTTTTTAGCACAGAAATCGCTCTAACTCGCTCAGCGTGCGTCGTAGATAGAGAGACGATCTTGAGTTGCTGGATAGCTCTTGACTCACTGATCATTTGTTCTTCTATTGGTCGAAACTCAAAAGTTTGAATATCGCGAGCTACAGTAACCCAAAAGTTCAAAACGCAAAACTTCTCTAACTCGCTCGTCTTCCGTCGTAGAGAGACGATCTTGAGTTTGTTGAATAGGTTTCGTTACACTAATCATTCCGTTAAGAGAAGTCTAGATTTGAAAGTTTGAGTTTGGCGAGCTACAGTAACTCAAAGGTTCAAACAGCAAATCGGCCCTAACTCGCTCGTCTTACGTTGTAGAGCAGCATTCGTTAGACCGTTTGAAAGCTTACGTTGATGCAGATGTTACTTTTGTTTTTTAAACCCTTGTCTTATGAACAACTTTGTCTGCTAAAAAAATTAATCCCGGGCGATCCCAATGTTGCCCTGCAACAACCGCTCAGAAATGCGTGTGTCTTGCTCAAAAAAGTAATCCCGGGCGATCCTAATGTTGCCTTGCAACAACCGCTCAGAAATGCGTGTGTCGCTCAAAAAATTAATCCCGTGCGATCCCAATGTTGCCCTGCAAGAACCCCTCAGAAAGGAGCGTGTCAGAAGTAGCGCATGAATAAGGGACTCCGGGCGGGCGCACTTCATATCGGAAAGGCTTCGAAATACTTTACAAAAGTGTCCACTCTTTTACTCTTCCACTTTAAAAGACTCACAAACCACTCTGTATTAATAAAACAACTCAACTTTTTTAAAACAGCTTGTTTGGAACGCTTTTCGAAACGCGTTCCAACGCGCTTTGGCTGCCAGCCAGATTAGCAGCCAGAATTTCTTGCCGGCGCCGAGAGCCGGTTGGCTACCACAAGTGATACCCCTTAAAGGCCCGTAGTTTTTTCCCGTGTACCACTGGTCCCGTGTATCACAAAAATTTTTGGTCCCGTGTATCACTTCAGACAATTTTGCTCCTGTGTATCACTTCAGAACCGTCGCGGGAGCAACTTTGTCCCGCGTATCACTCCCGGGATGGGTTTTTCCTGTGTATCACTTTGCTTGATACCCCGGAGGGACGCGCCGCCAAAACTTCTCGTGTATCACTTCAGGTCGTTGCGGGAACGAAGTGATACACCGGAGAAAATAATTGGCGTCGAGAGGCTGAGTTATTGAAGGTATGATCAAAGAGTGATTTGCTGGCCGCGGAAAGGGCGGAGGGGGCAATTGCTGGTTCATGGCTCAGTTGAAGTGGAGGATTGCAGTGCTGCCGTGTGCACTGTCTCTTGTGCTGTGGTTGAATGGTGGAAGGTCCAGTTGTTGTAACTTAAAATGGAGAACGACAATCTTGAAGACTTAGAAGGCATTGGTATGATTATATAAGAGGTTGTAACTTGTCTCATGTATCAGTTTTTGTGTGGGGTAGATGAGTGTAAAATGGTTGCCAAATTTACATGCATAGCATAAGGTAGGTATAATTACAGGTGTTTGACTGCAGAGTAGCGCGGAAAGTGCAGGAATGGGTTTGGTGTAGTCTAGCTGTGTTTTCAGCCCTCCTCTAGTAAGCTCCTGTGACACGATTTGTACAATTTGTGACTTCTGTCTCTTCATTCTGCCTTCTGTGCATCAATAAAAGTCACTGCTGGTGTCCGTCGTCTTCAGCCCTATCAGTTAGGTTCTTCCCGAGAGCGATACCCGGCAGTCCTTCCTGGGAGTGATACCTGGAAGGAAACAACTTTTTCCCGTGTATCGCTTCAAATCATATGCGGGAAACGGGCCCGACCAGTTCTTCCCGTGTATCACCAGTTTGATACCCGGGAAGCCAACTCGTCCCGTGTATCATAAATTGATACCCGGGAATCCCGTGTATCACTTTTTCCTCTCCCGTGTATCATTCAAAGAAATGATACACAGGACTTCCCGGCTGCCTCAAGGCAGCTACGGGCCTTTAAGGGATACGTGACACTCCTTGAGTGTCAGATAGGCACTCCGCGTGATAGTTTTAGCAGACGGGGGCACAGAAACTCCAACAAATGTTGCATTCCCGTTAAATTTGTTTGTTCCCAATTTCTTCAGTGTAGAACTAGAGTCTATAGCCGGGGGTGGGCCTAACCAGATGCCATACACTTAGAGGCCGATGTGGCACAAGTGACGCGTCGGAGCAGGCTGTACTGACGACGATGAGCGCAGGCTGTACTTACCGCTGACTGTCTACTACCCACTCACAATGTAGATTGCCAGCGGCGCCCCAATTATACAGGCGCGCCTTATCTACGCTACACAGCGGGGGATCCCCCGCTGGGGTGGACGGCGTCGGTGCTACAGTACGCTGCTCCTATAACTCGGCTCGATTGCGCGTGCGTAGACGCCTTTCTCAGCGCGTCTTATATGGACGGCGTACTGTAGGCGCAGCAAAATCAATGGCGGACGGTATTTTCGGACTTTCGCGAAATTTTACAGAGCGTGAGTATTCGGCCAAAATCAGGCTAAATGCACCGCAAATCGCCAAACAAACGACGGATTCGCGATCTGCGGCGTCAGAAAGCCCAGACACAGCTGTCAACGCAATTTTGAAAATTCGACCCCGGGACCTAATTTTTGGCCGACCGGGTGCCGAAAGCAGGGTAAAGGCGTCCAAAATCGCACAACAGACACCGGATTCGTGTTCAGCGTCGTTGGAAACCCCCGAAACAAGTGAAAACACAATTTCGAAAATTTGACCCCGCGATTCAAAAATTCGGCGCGGCCGGGGTGCGGTACCTAGAGATGGTCAAGCCACTTCTTCTAGACCAACTTTTGACGCTGAACACGTTGCAATGGTCAATTTACCGCTAAAAGCACGCCTTCCGGCCCAAAAATCCACTCAAAGTCGAAAATCCGAATTTTCCGCTCAAGACCCGGGACTTTTGTCACCGCGGATCTCCCGAACGGCAAGACCGATCTCGGCGGTTTTGATCTTGATCGAAAGGTCATAGAAGGCTCTAAGTCAGAAAGAAGAGTTTGCGAGAATCCACCGTCGCAAACTCGAGTTACGATTTTTTAAAGGTCGGAAAAAAATTTAAAATTTTGAATTTTCTACCGTACTCCCGCGTCGGACCACCTAGGGAGCCCGTTCCAGTCCCGCTTCGTAGAGGACCCAAAGGCCTACAACATATCCAAAAATCACCAAATTTGATCCACTTTTGCGAAAGTTGTGGGGTTCTTTTTTTTTTACTTAGCAAAAATTTGAATTTTTGAATTTTCGCAAAATTTTTCCACCGCCGAAATTTTTTCACCCCCCGAGCACGCTGCGCGTCGTCATAAGCTATCTTTTAAAAAAAATTTGGCTCCCTAAGTGCTTCGTAGCGAGCGCCAGGCCTGTTGGTGTTAACTGTGGGCTTTACCGCTCCTATAGCACTCCTTCGCTTTTCAAGCGGCGGAGTGCCAAAAACTCGACCGGACGCGCCGCGCCGCGATGTGAAGGATATTAGCAGCCAAAATCGGAAGAAAATTGGCAGCCAAAATGTTCGCTTTGGCTGCCAAAATCGGCCTCATTTTTGGCTGCTACTACTCTGGCGGTGAATTTTAGCTGCCAAAATTTGTTGCCAGCTGGCGCCGGGCCGCCGGCCGGTTGCTTTTCTGAATCAGATTCTGATTTTCTGAACTTCGCGTTTCTGATTTGGTTGCCAAATCCCGCCCACCGCCGGCCGCCACCCTCGGAAAATTTTAGCAGCCAACATTTTGTTATACTTAACGATTTTGGCTGCCAATATTTCCGGTCGGGGGCTGGCGGCGCCACATTTTGGCTGCTAATATCCACCCCGCGGATATTGCTAGACAGAATTTTTCCGGTTTTAGCGCCAAAATCGGCGAAATACTGGCTGCCAATAAAAGGCGTGTCGGAAATTCTGTCTGCCAAAGAAAAGAACGCTTTTTTTTCGCCCGGCCTCAGCCGGGCGATCCCCTACGAGAGCTTTGCGTCCGTGCGTCCGTTCGTTCGTTCGTTCGTTACGCTCTCATATCTCGGCGTTGGAACGTCGTAGGAAGGAGATCTTGGGCTTTATGGATAGGTCTCGACTCACTGGTAATGTTGCTAAGAGACTTCGAAATTCAAAAGTTTGAATTGCGCGCGCTACAGTAATCCGAAGGTTCAAACTGAAAACGGCTATTACTCGCTCGTCTTACATCGTAGGGCGGCGTGCGATAGGTCAACTAAAAGGTCTCGACGTGCTCTTTCGTTTGGCATTAAAACTTTTGTTAATTACGCAAACACGCAAAACGAAAAGCGACATTCTCGCGTTTTTAACGCAGAAATCGCTCTAACTCGCTCAGCGTGCGTTGTACGGAGACGATCTTGGGTTGGTTGGATAGCTCTCGACTCACTGATCATGTGTTCTTCTATTGGTCGAAACTCAAAAGTTTGAATTTTGGGAGCTACAGTAACCCAAAGGTTTAAAACGCAAAACTTATCTAACTCGCTCGTGATCCGTCATAGAGAGACGATCTTGAGTTCGTTCAATAGGTTTCGGCGCACTGATAATTCCGTTAAGAGAAGTCGAAATTCAAAAGTTTGAATTGCGCGCGCTACAGTAACCCGAAAGTCCAAAACACAAAACGGCTCTAACACGCTCGTCTTACGTCGTAGAGCGGCGTGCGATAGGTCAACTAAAAGGTATCGACGTGCTCTTTCGTTTGGCATTAAAAATTTTGTTAATTACGCAAACACGCACCACGAAAAGCGACATTCTTGCGTTTTTAGCATAGGAATCGCTCTAACTCGCTCAGCGTGCGTCGTAGAGAGACGATCTCGAGTTGCTGGATAGCTCTTGACTCACTGATCATTTGTTCTTCTATTGGTCGAAACTCAAACGTTTGAATATCGCGAACTACAGTAACCCAAAGGTTCAAACAGCATTCAAATGGGCCCTAACTCGCTCGTCTTACCTTGTAGAGCGGCATTCGTTCGACCGTTTGAAAGCTTACGTTGAGGCAGTTGTTGAACGGTCATTCCTAAAGAAATACTTTTGTTTTTTTAAACCCTTGTCTTACGAACAACTTTGTCTGCACAAATAATTAATCCCGGGCGATCCCAATGTTGCCTTGCAACAACCGCTCAGAAATGCGTGTGTCTTGCTCAAAAAATAATCCCGGGCGATCCCAATGTTGCCCTGCAAGAACCTCTCAGAAAGGAGCGTGTCAGAAGTAGCGCATGAATAGTGGACTCCGGGCGGGCGCGCGTCATATCGGAAAGGCTTCGAAATACTTTACAAAAGTATCCACTCTTTTACTCTTCCACTTTAAAACACTCACAAACCACTCTGTATTAATAAGACAACTCAACTTTTTTAAAACAGCTTGTTATTCTGTCTGCCAACATTTCTGGCTGCCAAAGCTGGGAACGCTTTTTTTGGAACGCTGCTCAGGCAGATATGATGAATGATAGGCCCATTGGTGGACTGTGACTACTTCAACTATCCAAAGTCCAACATACCGACGACGGCGCCGCATGGCTGGAAGCGTCCGGCGCTCATCTGAGGCCCGGGATGAATCTCATGCCTTCTAATCCGAACGACGTTTGAGTTTCGTTGAGTTCAGTGCAGTCTAACAAACTCGTTCGTGCCGCCGCCAACTGGTCAGGGGGAAAATGACGGGTCACATACAAAACGGGACACGTCACATATAAATCGGTACTTCCACATATATTCTGGGACTTGCGCATATAAGCGGCACTTCCACATATAAATCGGTACTTGCACGTATAATTTGATACTTGCACATATATTTGGGTACTAGCGCATATTAATGCTTTTGTAGGCGTAAACGCGTTCATAATGGGCAGCGGCCGTTAAAATGAACCGATTGCACTTCTATTGGGTATTGTCAAACTGTAAATTGCATTAGATTACATGTGTGAAGCAATGGCCGTCTCGCGTTTCGTTACATTTCTTTCGGACACAGAATATTCCTTCTAAATCAGGCTATGCTTAGGCTCGCCCTGCGCCCACCATGCACAAGAGTCAGTCGACGTCGCAGTCTGGCGGGTCGAAGCTTAGGCTTAACGCGACCGGTGACCGACTTCAGGGCGCGCGGAGCGCGCCTTGAAGTTGGTGGTCGCGCTAAGCCTCAGCTGAGACCCGCCAGGCGCGACGTCGACCGAGTTTTAGTGCAAACTAGCGGCCTGGGCGGCGGAGAAAAGCCCTGCGCGGGCTCGCTTCGCTCGCCCGCTCCAGGCTTTTCGTCTCGCTCGGCGCTGCGCGCCTCGCTCGACAGCCGCCGTCTCACTTGTCTTTTATTTCACTGCGTGACAATATCTGCTTGGTTCGATTCCCGTGCTTGGAAGAAACTTTTGTTGATGCAAAAGTTATCATTTGCGGATTTTTTGTGCAACGTGCCAAACTCTGTGAAGTTGCACACTTGCTACCCTATCATGACGTCATATTACCTTCCATGCATCACCTTCCGTGCGGCCTCCACTGTCTATAGCGAAAATAAAAAATTTGAATTTTCTCACTTACAGTACGCCTGCGCGCGTCGTGACCGGACGCGTGAAGTTGCACATTGTCCACCCTACACACCCAGGATACCAACCGCCTTGCCCGCCCTTCCAAGCAGGCTCCACTGTCTAGAGCGAAATTCAAAAATTTGAATTTTCTCGCCTACAGTAGCCTTTCCCGCGCAACTGACCAGTTTCGGCACGCCTCCGGCTCAGGCCCAGGGCAGCGCCCCATAGCTGGGATCGGTCCGCCGGGCCAGTCTGGCGGGGTGATTGTGTACGACACGCAGACAGACAGACACACAACCAGGGATTAAGGGGAAGAACTTTTGGTGGGATGCACACTCCCCCATATGCTTTGCCTCCTGCTTAGGCCGGCTGTGCCCCTTCCCTGCCAGCGCTTGCGACAACCTGCGGTTTGAAGACGGATTTTCCTGGTCACCAGACACACACAAGCGCTCGTTGGCTGACACAAACACTTTAGTTCGTGTGCCAGTCGATTCTCTGTAAGCAGGGAAACAGACACGCCGAGCGGCCGATTATATGTGAAAGTCACGATTTATATGCGATAGTACCGATTTATATGCGATTGTGCCGATTTATATGTGATTGTTTTATGTGTGCCAACACCCGAATTATATGTGATGAGTGCCGTTTTAAATGTGATCCATCCCGCCACCCTCGAGCAAGTTGACACCACCTACGACTTCAGAACGGTGGGTGGCACACACTTGACCAGGATAAAACGTTTCGGAACTCTGATATGAAAGTCGCCAAAGGAAGTTTAGTGATGTGAATGCTTCTTCAAATAGTATCAGGTAACGACGAAGCGGTCATTATTTCAGGGCGCCTTGAAGCGAATTCAACTGACGGGCAGCACGTACATATGTACCTGTTCAGTCTGCTGCCAGTGACTTGTTGTTGGTTGTTTATGGCGTGTTTCATCAGCGGCATGGTTGCCTTATATTGTTCATGTGCAAAGCATTTTTTAAGTATTTTGGTAACGTATTTGCGCTTTATTTTGTAGCTGAGGAGAAAGCACAATATCTGATGTCCCGGTTGGCTGGTTGATAAACAACTTTCCTTACAAGTATTCCTTTCTTGTAGGTAGTCTAATTGATAGAAGTGCTCTAAGTGCTCTAAGTGCTCTAATTGATAGAATGAGACCTTACAGAAGTTATTGATTCAGAAGCGCAACGTTTCGGAACGCTACAGGGCATTCCATCATCATTAGGCAGACGCAAACGAATTAAGTTGATCACAAAGGTCTCATTCTATCTCCAGCTAATGCGGGTTTACGGTAGGGATATTGAGTCAGGAGAGCTGAGGAGACCGAGTTATCTCAGTGTTGTGTGACAATTAGGAGAAGGTAGAAACGCGAGTTGGGAACCTATCGAAAGAATTTGTAAGGGTCCACACGTGTAGCTACTCCAGCTGAGAAGCAAACAGCCGGTTTCAATTTGAAGGTTTCGTCAGAGTGGTAAGGAAAAGATCGAAACATCGGTGACCGATAGCACAATAGCACCAATGCTAAAGACTAGAGGGACTGCTAGACTGCTAGAGGGGGGGGGGGGGGGGATGGTTACATTCTGTTAGAGAGCGCAGCAGACTTCAAGACATTCTGTCCTCAGTCCTACAAGAAAGACAGAGGTTTCAACGAGCGAATGTTTCCAAGTCTCCGTAAATCTCACCCCCAACACTACTCACTCAATTATGGGGAAAATGGCGGGTCACATACAAAACGGGACACGTCACATATAATTCGGTACTTCCACATATATTCTGGAACTTGCGCATATAAGCGGCACATCCACATATAAATCGGTACTTGCACGTATAATTTGATACTTGCACATATATTTGGGTACTAGCGCATATTAATGCTTTTGTAGGCGTAAACGCGTTCATAATGGGCAGCGGCCGTTAAAATGAACCGATTGCACTTCTGTTGGGTATTGTAAAACTGTAAATTGGATTACATTACATGTGTGAAGCAATGGCCGTCTCGTGTTTCGTTACATTTCTTTCGGACACAGAATATTCCTTCCAGTTCAGGCTATGCTTAGGCTCGCCCTGCGCCCACAATGCACAAGAGTCAGTCGACGTCGCAGTCTGGCGGGTCGATGCTTAGGCTTAACGCGACCGGTGACCGACTTCAGGGTGCGCGAAGCGCGCCCTGAAGTTGGTGGTCGCGCTAAGCCTCAGCTGAGACCCGCCAGGCGCGACGTCGACCGAGTTTTAGTGCAAACTTTTAGTGGGATGCACACTCCCCCATATGCTTTGCCTCCTGCTTAGGCCGGCTGTGCCCCTTCCCAGCTAGTGCTTGCGACAACCTTCACTTTAAGACGGATTTTACCTGGTCACCAGACACACACAAGCGCTCGCTTGCTGACACAAACGCTCTAGTTCGTGTGCCTGGCGATTCCCTGTAAGCAGGGGAACAGACACGCCGAGCGGAGTGGCCGATTAAATGTGAAAATCACGATTAATATGCGATAGTACCGATTTATATGCGATTGTGCCGATTTATATGTGATTGTGCCGATTTATATGTGCAACTGTTGGGTATTTGTGATAGTGCCGATTTATATGTGACAGTCCCGTTTTATATGTGCCAACACCCGAATTAGGTATATGTGATGAGTGCCGTTTTAAATGTGATCCATCCCGCCACCCAATTGGTCAGACCTTGCCGCTCTTTGTGTTTGCACGTCGGCAAGCGCGTTTCAAGACGTCTACATAAACCGCAGTGAAGTGATTCCATTCAATAAGTGACTTTACCGCCGTCGGTTCTCTTCAACGTCGAAATTGAATCGGTTTAGTGAGGAGGTTGGTAGGAACACCTGTGTGTTTGTGTCAAGTTAACTCACAATGGAGATT
>JASAMZ010009898.1:0-34047 GCA_030248115.1 Linhomoeus sp. GSCO2_2
ACCCAACCACGGTCAACAAGAATGAAATTCTTATTCGGCCCTTGACCCAGAACTGTTTTGTAAAATAAACCCCCACCCCCTCCTCCAATCTCAACCTCAAACCCACCCTCACCCCTCCCCCAGCCTGACGACCAATCGCACCTACGATTGCTGTTGGTGTCGTTACGAAGACGACAATTTGCCCAGTTTCCATTCTACCTCTCACTAAAGTCATCGTCCTTCCTATCGCAGGCAACCTGGAGGAGTTGAAGGAGTTGAATCGTCGGCAGGCGAAGGTCGACTTCGACTCGGTGGTGAAGAAGGTGGTGCGTCAGGGCGAGATGGACGAGCTGAAGCGACAGGAGGAGGAGGACGAGGCCTTCGTTCGGTTCGACAACACTTCGCTGCCTTCTTCCCACTCCCGACGCTCATACCTATGTAGATGTCTCGTTTCGTTTCAGTTCCTTATTCGGCAAGGGAGGAGAGGGAAGTGGTGGCTCAACCGCTGGGCCGTCCGCATCGCAACAGATCATCAAGCGAATTGACGACGAGGACGATGAAGACGACGACGACGCTGGACCGTCCACTTCCAGAGCGGTTCAAAGCACCGGCTGACCCCCCGCCAAAGGTCGGCATTCGTTACGAATTGCTTCTATAGTCTGTCAGAAAGGCAGAGACTGAAGGTTATTTGAGTCTGCAGACTTAGTGCTTGAGAAACACAAATGATTTATGCATCGTTGGATACCCCTGTCGGAGTGTGTTGGCGCGTTGCGTGTTTTGCCATAATCACGCAACACGCACTGGTTTGGGGCGCACATGAAAAATTCGAGGTTTTGTACAGGGTGGGCGATTTTGATAATTTTTACACCAGTTATACCACAAGGTGTCCTGATATCACATTTCAAATTTCAGCAAAATCGGTTCACCGCAGCGTTAGTTATGGCCTGCCGCGTACACCCTACTTTGGCCCAAAATGGTCAAAATCGCCGAAATCGGCCAAAAAGGGTGCACTTTTTTAATAACTCAAGAAAGAAACGGCTAGATTTCTTCAAACTTTCTGTGTGTTAACTAGAATCAATTGTCTACACAATGGAACAAACCCCATCTTATTCGGTTGCGACACGCTCGAATGCGACTCAATCAAAGAGACCCTACTTTTGGCCGAAACGACGCTTTTCGGCCAGCTGGACGGCCTCGATGCGCAATCGAGCTGAAAAGCGTCGTTTCGGCCAAAAGTAGGGTCTTTTTGATTGAGTCGCATTCGAGCGTATCGCAACCGAATAAGATGGGGTTTGTTCCATTGTGTAGACAATTGATTCTAGTTAACACACAGAAAGTTTGAAGAAATTTGGCCGTTTCTTTCTTGAGTTATTAAAAAAGTGCACCCTTTTTGGCCGATTTCGGCGATTTTGGCCATTTTGGGCCAAAGTAGGGTGTACGCGGCAGGCCATAACTAACGCTGTGGTGAACCGATTTTGCTCAAATTTGAAATGTGAGATCAGGGCACCTTGGGGTATAACTGGTGTAAAAATTACCAAAATCGCCCACCCTGTACAAAACCTCGAATTTTTCATGTGCGCCCCAAACCAGTGCGTGTTGCGTGATTATAGCAAAACACGCACCGCGCCAACACACTCCGACAGGGGTATCCAACGATGCATAAATCATTTGGGTTTCCCGAAGCACTAAGTCTGCAGACTCAAATAACCTTCAGTCTCTGCCTTTCTTGAACAGACTTTAGATCCCACGCACACAAGCTGCTTGCCCAATTGACTGACGCCCCCATCCCACTTGTCAAAGCGCGATGTTACGTAGGAAGTTCCCAGGGCGTAGTGTCCGTTTCACGGTAACACACACCTTCCAAATCTATCGCCTATCCAGGCGGGACCACCTTCGAAGGGATCTACTTCCACTGCTACTACTTCGAGCGCTGCTGCCCCGAAGAAGGACCAGCGCCAGTGGCTCGCCGGCATCATCGTCAAGAAGAAAGCTGCCCCAACGACGAAGTCGCAACCGAACTTGGAAGCTTCCAAAGCGGCAGTCGGCGAGTCGAAGGAAGCTGGCGGCGGCGGCGCTCTGTCGCTACTGGGTGGCTACGCGAGCGGATCGAGCGACAGCGACTGACGATGGGAACACGAGACCATTCCAATACGATACCCATCCCATATCAAGAAGCGACATCGCGCCAACAAACGGAGAGTGATTACAAACCGTGTTGTCTGTCGGCATCATTACAGGGAGGCGTTCGACTCGACCACGAATTTGGCTTGAACAGACGACGACGGCGACAAAGCGTGCGCGTGCGCGGAAAGACCTTTCTGAAGGCTACTTACAAAATCGGTCTGTACCGATTCGCGCCTAACACTGCGCCAACGACGATGACAAACAACGATATAGGTGCGCTTACCTACTACTGTGCTGGGTTCGAATAATAGCGAGCATACGTGGAGAGCGAGAGATCCACAAACTTGTGGAGAGATTGGTTGTACGTTGGTGTTTAGAAGAAGCGCCACTAATTGTCGTGCTCCCCTCTGATTCGTCGCGCCAGCTGTATGTCCTTGGCGAAGAGGGTGACGCGCTTGGCGTGGATGGCCAGCAGGTTGGCGTCCTCGAACAGACCCACCAGGTAGGCCTCGGCCGCCTCCTGCGAAGGAAGAAGCCAGCATTTGCAATGGTAGCTGTTTGTGAGTGAAGTTGCCACCCAAACGCCACACCCAACAGCGCAACCACACAAGCCATGTGGCGCGTCCGACTGCGCAATCTGGCGCCTTTTGGATGGTCACTACCAAAACTGTAATAATACACAGCTGCAACTTGGATTTTCATGCTCGATGTACCGCTTTGCCTCATGTCTAGCCCGCTGCGCACCTTCCATACTATGGCGCTTGAGACAACTTTCACGCTCGCCAGTTACGCATTCTGGGTGTTTGTCACCAAGAACCCACCCTAGGGTGGACTTTCGGTGACGACCAGACCACCCAGAACGCGACTATTGCGCGTTCTGGGTGGATAACGGAAAGTGGATATAAGTAGCGCGAGAGGAATGGAACAATCGCACAGCCGATCGGACCGTCAACCTGCAGGCAGAGCAGGGCGTTGTACTGGAAGCGCAGGCCCTCGATCGCCCGGGTTCCGAGGCAGTTCTGGGCGACCTCGCGCACCACTCGCTGGAAGGGCAGGCGGCGTAGCAGCAGCTCCGTCGTTCGCTGATACTTGCGGATCTCGCGCAGCGCCAGCTGGCCTGCAATGATCGACCGAATGAGTCTACTCGACAGCAAGCAAATTTCTTTGACCGCATTACTGAAAATAATCGTTTCTTATCTCCCCGTTCGCAGTACCGGGTCGAAATCGGCGCTTGGGCTTCTTGGTCTTGACCTGCTCGCCGGGTCGCACGCGCTTCCTGCCCAGCCGATGGTCGACCTTCGATCGCAGGATCTTCATCTGCTTCTCGGGAGCCTTGCTCGTGATCGTCTTGCGCGCCGTCTGCTTGGTTCGCGCCATCTCTACCGCTGCTCACTTCTGCTCTGCAACAGAATTCTGTGGTGAAGCATGAAAAGAAGCCATTCAAACAGGCGGAACTCCTTTCGAGTACCTGGAATCCGTCGACTGTTGTATCGCTTCGTTTACTTCAGCTTCGGCGTTCCTTTCCTTCCGATCTTCTACGTTCACAAAACGAAATTTTGCGAAAAATTTACGTATATACCTTTTCTCCCGGCTACGGCTTGAGCGAGAAACTGGATCACGTGCTGGAATAAGGTCGCTTCGTAGGAAACAACGCAACTTGACAACCGCGCATTACATTTGATCTCTGGTCGAAAGTGCTGACGACGACGACGATGACAACTCTGGGAGGAGTGACGACCGATTGTGGTTGACCTCACCTTAGAAAGATCTTGGAGTAGTTGTTGGGTTCGTTTCTTCGCGAGCTGATAGGAGATCATGGTGGAGATTCGGGAGGAGGATAACGCGGAGGGCGAAGGCGCCGCCGCCGGAAGTAGTGGCAGTCAGCAACCGCCCTCTGGAAGCGGCGCTGCCACCGTCGGTCTCATCGTGAGCAACCCAATTGTCTATTTATCCTGTTGTTCACTTGGCGTTGCGAAACTGCGCAACTGAATTCATTCTATCTAGGAGTACCTGAAGAACCGCGGAACGGATTCTCTTCTGTGGGCGCTGCGACTGCTGACGGTCGGCCTTGGGCTGGGATACGCCATCGGACTGTCGGGCAGGGAGGGCCAGGCGTCGCTCTATTCGAAAGCGCTCATCGCTGGTACGCTGCGCGCTTCTCGTTGCTACCGTATCCCAACCCAGTAACTAGTAAGTATTCAGTGTCGTGACATAGTTGTCCACGACTTGCAGCGGCGGCGACCAACGCGCTGCGTCTCCACCAGCGTCTGGGCGGCTTCGAATTGTCGCGCGCCTTTCTGCAGCGCATGTTCCAGGAGGACTCCTGCCACTACCTCTTCTACAGCGTCCTCTTTCTTGGGTCTAGTCCAGTCACCAGTGAGTAGAGTAGTACTGCTCTCATGCTACGTTCACTCTGCCAACTGTAAATAATTGCGCCCATTGCTTCCAGTGGCTCTGCTGCCGGTGTTCCTCTTCGCCGTGCTCCACTCGTCCAGCTTCGCCGTCCAGATGCTGGCGGTGGGTTGACGATTGTCGGAAGTACTCAGGCATATGTACGAGTGGTTTTCTAAAGACGCGACAAATATGCCTAGACAGTGCCAAAACCTCATTCGCTCAAATTTGATTCAAAATGTACCAGACTGACTGAGAAATGCTTATACGTAAATGGCGCCGTAGGCGAACATTTTGACCAACCCCCGGAGGGGCTACAAGAAGTACCCCGGAATGTTAGGGTGAAGGGGGGGGGGGGGGGGTCAGTAACCCCCCCCCCCCTTGTCCCCAAATCGCACCTATGTACTCATTACGCAAGGCCATTCGCACCAGATGCTTTCGGCGTTGCAGGCGACGGGTCGAGTGGACTCGTGGCTGCACGGCTTCCTGAAGAGTATGACGGAGCAGCACGCGCAGAGCCTCCTGCAGGTCATCGCGCTGACCGAGATCTTTCTCATGCCCATGTCCATCGTTCTCATCTTCATGTGAGTCCCACGCTCACCTGTATCTCAGGGATTGTCAAGCCAATAATATAACTGTTGTTTTGAGTAGAAGTTGAATAAGAAGGCAGCGAAGTCCACGTCGAAGGAAGATGTTCGAAGAAGCTGTGACGGCGCCGGCGTCCATTCTCCTGACGCTGTCGGTGCTAACGCCGCTGATCGTCGTCGTCGTCCTTTCGGGCTGCTTCAAGAAGAAGAAGAAAGAGACGGCGGTGCAGAAGCCTTCATCCAAGCAGCCGGCCCCAAGAACCCAGTCTGCCAAGGCCGGCCAGCTGAAACGTCCACCGGTTGCGAAGTCTGGCACCAACACCGGCGCAGGTCCTCCGCAGAAGCAGGTTCCCCCTGTCGGACCGCTCAACGCGCCACAAGCAAACCCTCGGAAATCGACGAGCGCCAAGAAATCAAGATCGAGGAGTCGAGCAGCGGCGGCTCCAACTGCGCCTGCTCCAGCGCCACCTCCGCCGGCTGCCAAGCCGAGGTCAAGATCGAGGTCGAAACAGCCGAGCAAAAGGAGCAAGCCAAAGTCAGTGTCCAGAAGGCGCTCGTCGTCGGCCAAGAAGCCTTCAGTGGCCAAGTCGACTGGCACAACGAAGAGTACAACCGGAGCGTCGAAGAGAAGCGGAAGCAAGCAGCGAGCCAGCGGCAGCCGACGGAGCGGCAGCGGCAGCACGAGAAGAAAGGCGAGGACACCGCCGGCGGCGACGGGTGCGGCGCCCGAGGAAGAGCTGGCCAAGGCTCTTGAGGAGGCGGGCATCCAGGAGCCGATCAACATCAACATCGACAACGAGAACAAGGTCAACGTCGAGACCAACGTCAACCAGGACGGCGAAGGGGGAGCTGCAGCAGGAGGAGGAGAAGGCGGAGAGGGAGGAGGCGATGGCGGCGGCCAGCCTGGAGGAGCAGGGGAACAACCGCCTGGCGGAGGAGCAGGGGAAGGGGAAGGCGTCGTCATCGGCTGCGGCGAGGATGGCAAGCCCATGATCAACATCAACATCAAGAATATCAACGAAGCTAACGTGGCCACCAACGTCGCCCTCGAGGGAGGCGGCGGCGGCGAGCCGGGAGCTGCCCCCTATCCCGAGGGTATGGATCTGATGCCGATGCCAGTGGACGTCCAGCCGGCGGCCGACCAGCCGCCCAGTGCGCAGGCGTCGCAGTCGGGCAAAGCTTCCGACAGCGGCAGCGTCGAGCATCAAATCGTGGTCGAGCTCCGCTGAGGAGAAGCCGGCCAAAGCGAGGAAAGCGAAAACGCAGAAGCCGATTGTCTGTGCGAATCGTGACAACTACATACACGCGCCGACCGCTGCCTGTCGTGCTTCGCTAGCCCGTCTTTCGAAGACGAAGCTGGCCTGAAGAAATATGTGTCTTGTCTGCAACCCGTTAAATTTAGTTTTGCGAATATTTTGGTTTATTAATTTGTTGTACTATATTCTACGATTTTGTTCTTCAGGGGCCAAAGCAGCTTTCTGGTCCCCTTTATCTACTACCGTTTCCTGACGCTGCGCTACATGTCCCAGCGCAACCCCCACACGAGGTACTGTATGTCACAGCCGTCGCTCGCCTGTAGTACGCGAGTGGGAACATCCATACTGTGCTACGTTCGCAGGGTGGCGTTCCAGCAGCTGCGCCAGGCCCTGATCCAAGCCGTCAGCAGTCCGTCGGTGCCGCAGTTTCTGCGCAACGCCGCCTACTCCCTCATCGGCTTCGTCGAGAAGCTCTGCCCCCAGCCGCAGCCGGCGGCGGCGCAGTGACGACGCGCGCCCGGTCACACACACGCACACACTTTCAAGCGTCGACTTCTCTTCTTTTGTGCTCTTTCGTGTCTCCGTGCGTGATCGACGTCTTTGTTGTTCCTCTTTTCTTGTGATGGCGCCGACCGACTTTGTCCAGTGTTGTTTGTGTGCGCCTTCTCGCGAAGTGTTGCAGTTCGTCGCGCTCACAAGCTACCGTAGTCGTATGGGCGCAGGCGGCGAGCCATGAGAAGAGTGCGTTTTGTAAGGGCGCTGGACGGCATTTCACTATGAATTTCGGCGTTGTTTTTAGCAGGTACCGTAGCAGCTGGCTAGTCTTACGCTTACGTGCGGCGCGTACAAATCGCCGAATTGTATCGTATTCGCTTCTTGTCCATCTATTTCTCGGTATTGAAGGATGCCCTTTCCAAACTGGCTGTCGACTGATGACTAAGCGCTTCACATTGACAGCGGCGTCTTCGGAGCGCGACTCGGTTCGGAGCGCTCACGTTCGTATTCGGCGCTCCTCCAGTCTAGGCTCCGGGCTGGGTTAGCGCCGGCCCCCATTTCGCGAAGCGCAGAGCGTCGTCGTCGTTGTCGTCGGCACGGCCTGAGACGGCGACGCCTACTCTCGGCGAAAAGCAAACAAACCGATCACTGCCACTACTGGCGGCCTGTCAACCGCGCGCTAGCGACGACGCTACGTTTGGGGCGGCGGCGGCGTTGGGTGGTAGTCAAAGACCGGCGCTGCGACGGCTCTCGTGCGGCTGTATGTAGCGCCTTGCAGTGAGTAAGTGTGGGGAAAAGTCACCTTTGACTCGGCTTCCTGCTCTAAGTTGGGCTTCGTTGCAGCGAAGTCCGCGCACAGACATAGCTATACTTTTGCTGTAAGATATTGGGATGTGTAGAGTAACAGGAGGCCACAATCTATCCGGAACGAGCCAGATTGGGCAGCTTTTTCGAGTGGCAGGCTCTTGCTGGAATAATCCACTGCTTCATTGATGTTAGCGTTATTTATGTCGCATTGAATTCGAGACTCGTGTTGGTGTCGTTGCCAACTACTGAGTACCCTCAACTGTCCTATCAGCTTCAAACCTTTAGCATTCCTTGGTAGTTACAGTACAGATGGGTACCGTACAGTCAGTGTACACACAGGCCGAGTTGTGACTCATCCCCGATTTCCTGCCTTGCTTGTGAGCTTGCGCAACGCCTGTGCTATCTCCCTTTGGCGACCGAGATGGCGGCGCACACTGTCTGCCTCCAATGGAGACAGCAGTTATGTGCATGCCGGCGGACAAACAGGCCGCTCGAGAGGGGCGCTTGCCTGCCTTCTCCTTAGATAAGCGATTCACTTAGCTGGCGGCGCGTGGGACGGCCTTGTTGCGCAAAGCCCTTCTCGCGCTAGGCATTGTTCGACCGCCGCTAGCAGTGCGGACGCGCGTGACTGTACCGGCTTGCACGACGGACGAAATTCCCCTACGCTTTAGACGGTGCTATTGTTTCGACATACATACCAAGCGCAAGTGAAACGAAGTCGCCGGAATTCCAGTAGCCCCCCGACGATGGCGGCGAACAGCGCCCGCGGCTCTTCCTTCAACGCCCACGTCGCCGTCTGCTCAGTCCTCAAGCTGTTGATCATCGTGAGTTGTCAATGCAGTCGCGTGCTACCTGACCTGCTAAATGATGAACATGTACGCTTCGACATGAGGTTGTGTATGCTGATGATATACATTGCTTCCACTAGTCGTTTCATCTCGATTCGGGTCAATTCCCGAGATTTGACATAGTGACTTCGGATGTACGTAGCTACTCCCTGCGTCGCCCAACTCTTCTCCCATCCTTCTGCAGGCTATCACGGTGGTGGTGGTGCTGATGATGGATCCCCGCTACGCTTCCCACATGCAGCAGGCCTTCGGCTACATCCTCATGTACGTGTTCCAAGGGCTGACGCTGCTCTACTGCGTCGTCTCCATCATCAGCCACTGCGTGACGGCACTCAGATTCGCCGACAACATCAACACCTTCAACATGACCGTGAGCTCCGCTACATACACGTAACGTGTATTCTTGCGTTAGGTATATAGGCAGTAGACCTAGATAGTGACAATGTAGGCGGGCGAGACCGTATTTAGTAACTGTACAGAGTAACTACATAGTGACTGTAGATGTGACACCTCCAGTGTGCGCCGAAAATCAACTACAGACAAGAAGTTATCTCTTGGCGGTGACAGACCGCTCCAATTTTGCGTTATGGTGCAATTCCCTTTGTGTCCTCTATGTGTCTTCCATCAAATTCCAGCTACATGTAATCGATGGTAAACAATTTGCCCAATGCACGCGAAAACACGAAAATTACCGAAGCGGTGAACAACCGATTTTGCTGAAGTTGAGTGGAGAGATAGAGGGCACTTCGTTTCGCTCTCACTCGAGGATCCACCTAATATCCCGCCTCAGGCACAAGGTTAACTACTGTAACTTCTGTCTTCTTCAGGAGGGCATCCTGGCGTCTGTCTGCATCATCATGTGGCTGTACATCTGCGGCATGGCCTGGAGCTACGCAGAGTGGACGATCTGGGAGACCGGCGAGGCCTACGCCATCATGGCCGTAAGGCGCCTATGACTTCCCTGGGTTCCAGTTGGAAGCAGCTTCTACTGTGTATCTCCACCTTCCTCTGCAGGGCCTGTCGGTCATCAACATCTTCCTGTTCCTGAGCATCGTGGTGATCTACGTGCTGGACATCGTCAAGAACAAGGTGCTGGCCGACGACCGACACACCAAGTACAGCTCACTGCACGGATCCAGGACCAACGTCGCCTTCAGCGGCGCCGGCGGCGGGGCCAACTTCGGACACGGCGTCGGCAGGAGCGGCGGCCACATGTGAACGAAGCGCTCCATGCCTTGTGTGAATGACACGGTACTAAACTTCGCTTCCTGCAAGCTGTAGTGCCCTCCCGGACTGACCCGTGGTTCAGTATGTAGGTAAGATTGCGAACGATCCTTTGTGCTATGCGCCATACTTAATTAGTGTAGTCTCGTCGGCCACGATGTGTTTAATACTGCTAAATAATACAGTGCGTGATATGCGTTCTAAACGTGATCTTTCGTGCCGCTTTACTTTGTAAAGAAACGATAGTTGAGCGTTTCCAGTGTTTCACTTGACTCAGTTACCATGCCCTCCACAGACAACCAATGACATCTCCATCTCATGAGTGCTTTGTCAGAGGGCGCACAGCAAGCCTTTTCACGTAGATCAGAGACACGCTGCCGGCGCTACCGTTGGGATCACAGGCGTTTCAGAGTCAGTAGGTAGGTATCGCCTTGATCATTCGTCTTCGTCGTCGTCGTAGTCGCCGTCGTCGGTTTCGCTGCTGCTCTCGGAGCTGGAGTGTCCCGCGTGTCCGAGGTCGAGGCCCAGTCTATCTCTCTCGCAGGCGAAGTAGGCGTGGTCACAGGCCTTGTCGGCGCTGGAGCGCTCCTGGGGGTCGTAGACCAGCAGGTGGCCGAACAGCAGCTCCAGCTCCTCCGGCGAAGAGTCGGCCAGCCGGGTCCGCCCCACCTGCGCCACCTGCTCGGCCGTGGGCGCCCGTCTGCTTCCGTAGGCGGAGATGAAGACTTCGCGGGGATTCTTCAGCAGCGTCTGCGCTCGCTCGCTGCCCCTCAGCATCTGCTCCATTTGTCCCCTGGTCGGCGGCCCCAGGAGGCGCAGGATCTCCCTGAACTGCTCGGCGTTGCTGTTGGCAGGCAGCAGGACTCTGCCGCTGCTCAGCTCGGCGACCACGCAGCCGGCCGCCCAGACGTCGACCTCGACGCCGTAGCGCTCGCTGCCCAGACACAGCTCGGGCGCGCGGTAGAAGCGCGTGACTTGATAGGGGGAGCTCTGGTCGGTCGGCCACAGCATCACCTTGGCGCTTCCGAAGTCGGCCAGCTTCAGTTGGCGATCGCCCGCGCTCAGCAGCAGGTTGGAGGGCTTGACGTCGCGATGGCATATCCGCCGCCGGTGGAGGTAGGCCAGGGCGGCCAGCAGCTGGAATGCGTAGGTCTTGACTTCCGCTCGGCTCAGGCGCCTCTCTTCCCCGCTTCTGGCGCCGTCGACCCGGTCGCTGAGTGATCTGGGCATGTAGTCGAAAATCTTCGTTCGGCAGAGCCGCCCGTCCACTCTCCGCTCGCTGACGTAGCGCAGTCGGATGATGCTCTCGTGGCGGAGTCGGCGCAGCAGCTCCACTTCGTCGTCCTGAGTCAGCGTCGCCTTGTAGCGCTCGTCGGGCCAGCACTTCTTCAGGGCGACCTGTTCCTCGGCCGTCCAGCTGCCGTCGCTCCTCCGCTGTCGCAGTCGGCCGCAGTAGACGTTGCTGAAGGCGCCGAAGCCGACCAGACTGTCGGTCGCCAGTCGAAGCGTGACTCGTCGGTGGCGCTGCGGCCCTCGGCGCACCTCCCAGCCGGACTCTTGCCACCAGCACTGGCCCGGCTGCTGCTGCTGCTGCTGCTGCTGGTGGTGGCGCTGTAGAAACCACATTCTTCTTCGCCTTTCTCTTCCTCGCCCAATCTTCTTCAATACGCTTCACGCCGCTTATATATTGAACTGTAGTAATTACTAATTTAGTTTACTGATAAATATAGGATTAGTGATTACTGATTTAATGGTAGTCGAAAGAATTATATACCTGTCGTTTGGCCCCTCGTGGCAACAACCACTCATCAATCGGTAGCTCACTGTTTGCTCAGCTGAAGTTTCTCTCTCCGCGCTCGGTTTGCCTACGCAATACTGTACATCGCCGAACAATGGTCGCCTTCACACCGATGCCTCTCACTCAACCTGAAGTCCCGCCGGTAGTTCTTGTTTGTTTCGTGGCTGGTTTGAAGAAGCGCTCGAGCGATTTGCCAGACGTGTACTGCGAGCGTTCATTCGAAAGGGCCATTCTGAAGCGCCAGCAAAGGGAAGGCGGAAGAGCTGCAGCAATGGAGGCGCAGAAGTGTCGGTGGGCCTACCTGTCGAGTCGCTTCTCCAACAACGCGCTTGTGTCGCCCAAAGGTGGCCACTGCCCAATTACGCTCGAGGCCCTCTTCTGCTGGCCGGAAACTCCCGCCGGCAACACTGTCAGCCTGCCCTGTTTCGGTGGCGACCATGCAAGAGGGATGATATGTAAAGCGCTTAGTAGGTACACATACAGTACGTATTTCGTACACACGTATAAGATGCGACATGTACTTCGAGCGGGAGCCTTCAGTCGTACATATAGCACATGACTTGACAGACTGCGCTTAGAGTAACGACCGACGTACACGACATACAGTATGTATACCTGCGAGGTACGGACCCAGTATCCGTGAGCATATGTAGTTCGCACACCATACGACACTTTCAGATAAAGTCAACCGAACGGTCAGCCGGCGGTGTCTGAACACCTCCGTTTGGGAGAACCTGACCCACGGTCACCTGCGCAGCTGTCACTTCAACGAGTTGGCTGCTATGACAGTGAGACACACACGCACGCTTGCAAATGCCCATCAAACACTTGTACAGTCAGTACTCATTCATATTGTGTCTCCGTCTGGTCGACGCTTCAGGAACCTCCAACGGAAGTGCCACTTTCCCACTGGCTGACGATGTATTGGATCTACTGGATTGGCTACAGCATCTCTTTGACCTTACTTGTCTTCGCCCTTGTCATCTTCTTCCGTTACAGGTAGGCAACATATTCGTACTGTTGTAACCAGCATTTTACCCTGCTTGAATGAGTTACGGCTGGGAGCAGTGTGTACCGTCGGCGCTGTTCAGAAGTTTGCACTGTCTGCGCAATCGGATCCATTGCAACCTGATCCTCTGCTTCGCCTTGCACAACGCGGTCTGGGTCGCCTACTCGCTGCTGGCGCGCGAGTTCAACGTCATAGACAAGCTCAAGCACTTGGCATGTACTCCCTCACTTCGTGTGCTTGCCAGCGCAGGAAATGTACTTCAATTCCTTCTGTGTCACTTCATGAGGGCGTTTGCGGCGCGCCGGCGACCCTGCTGAAGTTCTTCATCGCGGCCGCCTTCTTCTGGATGTTCATAGAAGGCTTCTACCTCTTTCTCAGCGTCATCTTCTCGTTCCACGTGGACGACATCAAATACTGGATGTGCGCCCTCTTTGGATGGGGTGCAGTAGCTTCTGACGCTTTGAAGCTTCCGAAGTACAGTGGCGTCGGTCACTGTGCAACGTTCAGGCGTGCCACTCGCTCTCGTGGTGGTTAGCAGCGGTCTGCGCTGGCTGACCGCCGGCCCGGTGGAGAGGAAGCTCTGCTGGGCGCAGCAGCCGCACGATCTCGACTACGTTCTCATTGGCCCCATTCTCATGCTCTTGGTGGTAAGTGTGAGGGCCAGACGCACCGTACTACTCGCGCCACGCAAAGATACTGAAACTTCAGGTGAACGTGGCGTTTCTCTGCCTGATCATCTCCGTGCTCATGAAGAAGCTGCGAGAATCGGCCAGTCCCGACTTGGAGAAGCTACGGTATCTGGCGTCGAGTAACCACTGTCCGCCCAGCGTGACGTCGCCACCTTCGAATACAGGAAGGGAGCGAAGGCTTTGCTGATCCTCTGCCCACTTCTGGGGGTCAACCATGTTTTGGGCGCCGTCCAGCCGCACAGACCCCTCTGGCTGCGTCTTTGTCTCGCCTATTACACGACAGTGGTGTCGGCCAGTCAGGGCACACTGGTCGCCCTCTTCTTCTGCCTATGGAACAATGAGGCAGACCGAGTATCTTCATCATTGAAACAAAGCTGCAGGCAACAGCTTCAGTCCGTCCACCCTTCCAGGCGGTGCGCCACAGCTACCGGCATTTCGTGGATCGACTGCAGCTGCGCCGCGAGCGCGGCCCTTCCTCACACGCCATCTACAGTCGGCTGTCGAGTTTCCGAAGTAGCGCCATCTCCTTCGTCGCCCCGTTCACCTTCGGCGCCGCGACGCCAACCGTTCCAGAGAACAACACAAACAACGTGCCTCTACCGCCGCTTGGCGAAGAAACGCTGCTGTGATGCGGATATATATGAGCAGGCGTTCTCGCTCATTCGCAATCGACACATATGTAGCTGCGTTCATTGTGAGTATGCCGTGCTCTCGTGGTGATTCGTTGCAGTACATTTGATATTTGAATCAGATATTTCTTCGATTCAAACTTCCATGCAGAATAGTAGGCAGTCTCACATAGGTTACTGTATCATTTTGCGAAGGGCGCAAGAAAACAACGACATGATAGTTCCAACTTCACTTCTCGTTTCCAACTCAAAGCGATATTCTGCCCACCACAAGCACCTCCGACCACAAGCGACCGAAACGAACGGAACGACGACTCAACGACGAACAACCGTTGTAGCAATGGAAGATTTGCCAAGACGCCAACAACACAACTCGAACTGTACGGAGAGCTGCGAAAACAGAAAATAGAAAGCAGAATCCAGAACGCAAAAGCCATGCGAAAACCGACATGTTCATTTGCAGGTCTACGGGACTGTACTTCCCAAAGTACACATACAGTTGTCACTTCACGGCGTTCGTTCGACATATGCACCTAGACAACGGACGATACTGGCGCGATCGAAGACCAACAAAGCGCACAAAGAATCCGCAATAGAAAGAGAGAGAGAGAGCAACCACAAAGTGGACGGATAGGTGCACATGCGAAGAGAGAAAGAGGGATGAGAGCACCACAAAGACAGAAGGCACACGTTTCGAGCGCACTCTAAAGCAAACAATACTTGAGCAAGAGGGAAAGGGCACCGAGTGACCAGGCAGAAATCAGTAAGGCATGAAGCGGCGCTCGATATGACTGCTATAACCAATACCGTTCTGCGGTTGCTGTCGACAAGACCACTGTGGCTGCTGCTGCGAAGAGGGAAGTCGCTGCCCATGAAATTGGTTCGGCTGCAGCTCCCACTGCGGTTGGAGACGCTGCGGCGCTTCATGATGGCCGTAGCTACTGCCGTAGACGGTAGATGGCCTCCCAGAGAAGGTGTCGCGACCTGAAGTTCCGAGACAACAACGATGTTGGCGACAATGTCCAGCCAAAGCCAATCAATCGACACAATGATGACGAGCTTGTAATGTACCCGGCGCAGTCGACGTCCAATATGCGGTAGGCGATCGTGCTCGTCCCTCAGGCCGAGGTGGTCTGGCCCATTGCCAGGGAAGGGGCGCCGGCGGCGATAGCGGTCGCGTCTCGTCCCAATTGAAACGTGTCTCCTCCAGAGGATGCGCCACTGGCACAGCCGACCACGAAGCGCCTCCTTCAGTCCGGCGCCCTCCGTCGTCGTAAATAACGCGGATGTCGAGGTCGCGACGACAGTCGTTCGAGCCCATTTGAGACGGCGGGGGAGGCAGCAACCCTGGGCGACAGCCAAGTATCGGTCTCGGCTGGACGCGATTCGGGGAGCTGACGAGCGAAGGCTGCCTGAACGAATTTGTCGAGTGTAGCCAGCGAATCATCTACTCACTGTATCGGACTCAACCACGCACAAGAAGCGCTTTCGGCCTCTGCTTCCCAGCGGCGGCGACCAGCGGCCTCTGTTCGAGAACCGTCTGCGCGGTGGACTATTGATCCTACTCTGCCTTTGCACCCCTTTACCCACAGAGAAGCCTCTAAAGCGACAGAAAAGGGGCGTGGTGCAACATCGGCATTGGAAGCAACCAGTGTTACCGGACTACCTCCCAGCCACCGAAGAAACAGGAGGGTTGCTTTCCACAGCAGCACTGATGACGCTCTGACGTCTCTTCAGACGGTCGAGTTCCCCCTGCAGATTGCGCCTCCGCTGTGGGTCCATCAGCACGCCGCGCCTCTGCAGCTCCAATTCGATCAGGCGCTCCACCAGCAGGTGACCGGCCGCCAGCTTCTTCTCTGGACGCAACAGAGACATTGGGCTTCCGGTCCAACGGCCGCATCGCAGCAAACAATATGAACATCCGTTCCCAACAACGTCGTAAATCGCTTCCCGTGTATAGCACCAACCTTTGGGCGAGAAGCGCCCTTCTGCCGTCTTGGGGGATACGCTTTGACTTCGCGTGAGCCGATTACTCTCCACGCATTGGAGGAAGGCGTGCAGCTCCTGTTGGCGGGGAAGAGGAGGCGCCGTCGCCACAACAGTCGTCTTGGGCTGCTTCAGCTCCCCCTCTTCCGTCGGCCACTCGCCGCAGACGCTGCCCAAAGTCGTCAGGTGAAGATTGTGCTTCACCATCACCACAGCTTCGTCCTCGCTACTCTGCAAGCGCCGAGAGTAGATATAGCTTGCTTGTTTTGCTTCTTGCAGTTTGAAGAGTCTGAAAAAGCTACGAGCCGTAATCACCCGGTTGAACAGGCACATCCTCGAGTCGTAGTCCCGATGATCGCGCCGCCAACCGTTGCCTACGCACTCCTTGCGACGACTAGAAGGCGAGCAACAACACAGGCACTCCATATTCTGGCGCAAGGCAAAGCACAGACCCGTCCCAGGGTTGAGGAACGACGAATCTGCCGCCGGACCAGATTCCCAATCGAATGCGATGCTTGAACCTGGGCTCTTCGACTGGACAGTTCTGCTCCAGAAGTGAGGGACTTTCACCACTCTGCTGAGCCGCCGCCTTTGTTGCCTTGCCCGTCAGACAGCGCAGCAGATCGATCTGTGTAGACGTACAATGATACAGTACCCTGATGCGCTGGGATTGCGCATCCTCGAAGAGCTGCTGGCCAAACTGACGCATCGCAGCGAACCTGGTCGGCCGCTCGGAAGCAAATGGCGTCGCCCACGCGGAAGCCTTCTTCTGCGGGGTTGTTTCGCTGCTGCTGCCTTTGCGCCGCGTGAAATGGGCGGCAGCGATTCGCGCCGACGACGCGGCTCCTCTTCTTCGACGTCAGCTCGTCCTGCTCGTATTTGGCCCCTGCGCCAATCAAGCCGACGGCCGGCTGGGGGAAGCGGAAGGGGACTCCGTCTGCCGTCGGCGACGACGACTCTGGCGGATTCTCCTCTGCTGAACAACGATCACCAAACGTCCATTCACTCGCACTTAGGAAACTTCGTCGTTCAGAAGCCGACTACAAACAGAGGCCACGAACCAGGCGGCTGAGCAGAGCCGGTAGGTCTCCCATCGTCTCCACACTCGGAACCGACTGAAAGTGCACCAGACCAATCAAAGAACGGCCAACTCGATTGCCACAACGACCTCAAATCGATGAGGGCACGCCAGTGCCCTCATCATTTTCCTTTGGTCCCCGCAGGTGCGCCCTCCAGAGAGTCACTTCCTTAGGGGTCATTAGGCAATACTTGACCGATTGAGCTGAAACTTTAACACAAGTTGTCTCGTCCTAAGTTATAAAACGTGTAAAAAAATCAGCTCGATCGGTCATGTCGTTCTGGAGATATAGCTTGAAAACCTCCGAATTTTTCACCTATCTTGTTCATGTCGTACGCTTCTCGGCTTATTACTCGGGAACGGTAGCAGCTAGAGAACCGGGGGTGGTGGCGTTGGATAGCCCTCAATACTATATTTTTGTATTAAAATTTCGCGGGATTCGGTCAAGCCGTTCAGAAGTTACAGGGGAAAGAAATTTTGGCCAAAAATTTGGCAAAGTCCCCACCACATACGCCGAGCACGCTGTGTACATTGCAAGGGAAAACGGACTTCTTTCCACGAAGCAGGACCATAAGCAGAGTAAAAATGTATAAGATCGCAAATCTGGATATCCACTCCTGCTCGAGATAATCCGCTCCAGATACTGTGATGAGCACGGATCCGGGACCCAACTCACATACGCCGAGCACGCTGTGTACATTGCAAGGGAAAACGGACTTCTATCCCCTAAGCAGGACCATAGGGGGAGTAAAAATGTATAAGATCGCAAATCTGGATATCCACTCCTGCTCGAGATAATCTGCTCTAGAAACTGTGATGAGCACGGATCCGGGACCCAACCCACATACGCCGAGCACGCTGTGTACATTGCAAGGGAAAACGGACTTCTATCCCCTAAGCAGGACCATAGGGGGAGTAAAAATGTATAAGATCGCAAATCTGGATATCCACTCCTGCTCGAGATAATCCGCTCCAGATACTGTGATGAGCACGGATCCGGGACCCAACTCACATACGCCGAGCACGCTGTGTACATTGCAAGGGAAAACGGACTTCTATCCCCTAAGCAGGACCATAGGGGGAGTAAAAATGTATAAGATCGCAAATCTGGATATCCACTCCTGCTCGAGATAATCTGCTCTAGAAACTGTGATGAGCACGGATCCGGGACCCAACCCACATACGCCGAGCACGCTGTGTACATTGCAAGGGAAAACGGACTTCTATCCCCTAAGCAGGACCATAGGGGGAGTAAAAATGTATAAGATCGCAAATCTGGATATCCACTCCTGCTCGAGATAATCCGCTCCAGATACTGTGATGAGCACGGATCCGGGACCCAACTCACATACGCCGAGCACGCTGTGTACATTGCAAGGGAAAACAGACTTCTATCCCCTAAGCAGGACCATAGGGGGAGTAAAAATGTATAAGATCGCAAATCTGGATATCCACTCCTGCTCGAGATAATCTGCTCTAGAAACTGTGATGAGCACGGATCCGGGACCCAACCCACATACGCCGAGCACGCTGTGTACATTGCAAGGGAAAACGGACTTCTATCCCCTAAGCAGGACCATAGGGGGAGTAAAAATGTATAAGATCGCAAATCTGGATATCCACTCCTGCTCGAGATAATCTGCTCTAGAAACTGTGATGAGCACGGATCCGGGACCCAACCCACATACGCCGAGCACGCTGTGTACATTGCAAGGGAAAACGGACTTCTATCCCCTAAGCAGGACCATAGGGGGAGTAAAAATGTATAAGATCACAAATCTGGATATCCACTCCTGCTCGAGATAATCTGCTCTAGAAACTGTGATGAGCACGGATCCGGGACCCAACCCACATACGCCGAGCACGCTGTGTACATTGCAAGGGAAAACGGACTTCTATCCCCTAAGCAGGACCATAGGGGGAGTAAAAATGTATAAGATCGCAAATCTGGATATCCACTCCTGCTCGAGATAATCTGCTCTAGAAACTGTGATGAGCACAGATCTGGGACCAAACTCCACATATGTACACCGAGCGAGCGCGCTGTGTATCAATCAATCATGGTTGGCGCGGCAGCGCCAAACCATAATATGTTCCATCCAGGCCGCGCGCACCTTTTCCCATCGTCACGATGGTGGTTTCTCGGGCTGTACTAAACGGAAGTGGATGAAATTTGGCCTCAAAGTGCCCCCGCTTGTTCAGGAGGCCCTGCATAGGTGTCCCAAAATTGTCCTGTTAACTTTTGTGCGTGCCTCAAAGTGCCCCCGCTCGTTCAGGAGGCCCTGCATAGGTGGCCAAAATTGTCCTGTTAAATTTTGTGCGTGCCTCAAAGTGCCCCCGCTCGTTCAGGAGGCCCTGCATAGGTGGCCAAAATTGTCCTGTTAAATTTTGTGCGTGCCTCAAAGTGCCCCCGCTCGTTCAGGAGGCCCTGCATACGTGTTACCAAATTGTCCTGCTCGTCCCGTACGTTACCCAAATATGTCAAACTCGTACGAGAGCCTTTACAGTCGTGTCTCAAGGTGGCCTACATCGGTAACGTGGGTTGATTGGCTCCGCCAATCAAAAAGTAAGAGTATTTCATGTAAAATGCCTAAAGGCAGAAAGGGGAATATGTTCCAACTATGAGGCATGTAAAAGTAAGAGTATTAAACGATATTCCTATGGTGTAGCAAATGCGGCGCTTTGCGCCGCCCACCGCCGTTACTGTATTGTAGTCGTATGAGCCTCTCGTCTCGTCCGTGTGGTGTGGTTGAAGCGCGTGTGGGGCATCAGCGTTGGAACCGCAAAGACGAAAGCCATCAGGGAACAGCAGCAGCTCCACTCTCACGAAACAGGTCACACACATGCCAGAGATACAGCAGCTCGACTAGTGTAATTCAAAGGAAGGCAACACGGAAAAGCACCAGCGGCAGCAGAGAATGCGCGAGACTTCTCAACGTGGCAGGCCGCTGAAAGATTTTAAAAATATGAAAAGTATATGAATTTACAGGAAAAGTCACAAATGTGAACTGGAAGGATTTTCCAACAGATTCAAAATGAACTACTGATTTAAATTAAATGGATTCTATGTATGCTTCTTAGCGCTATGTACAGACCTTGCGATTCTGACGAGATCTACTGATGTAAATGGGATGCATTCGAGCGAACTTGTCGGCAACGCATGCAGATTTAGGTGTGGAAAATCCAGCGTGCGATGTCACGGGCTGCTTTGCTTTCTTGTGACTAAGAAAACGTCTAGTACAGTTCTTACTGCTTCACTATCTTACGACATTATGCAGCATAGCTCGTTTCCATACCCCATGACTCGCAACGATAGCTCTACATACAAATACATCTGAATGAATTGGCACCTCGATAGTATGACAAGGATGCCGTATGATGCGCTTTAGGTAGCTCGGCTAGGAGTGAGAGTTCCATCTCTGGGTCTGTCAATGTGTTGCATGCTTCGTTCTGTGCTACGTTGTATCTCGCGAGTAGTAGTTACAGTATGATGTGCTTCGGCTTATTGGCAACCGCAGTGAGCGCTTCGGGCAGTGACATCGCACGCTGGATTTTCCACACCTAAATCTGCATGCGTTGCCGACAAGTTCGCTCGAATGCATCCCATTTACATCAGTAGATCTGTCAGAATCGCAAGGTCTGTACATAGCGCTAAGAAGCATACATAGAATCCATTTAATTTAAATCACTAGTTCATTTTGAATCTGTTGGAAAATCCTTCCAGTTCACATTTGTGACTTTTCCTGTAAATGACAAGTATTCTTCACACATGCTTACCGTACTCGTCGACGACCACCACAGGCGACGGCGGCGACTCATCTTCCAACACTTCTCCCTCATCCGTTTCTGACGACTGTACAGCGGCGCATTCTGCAGAACAACAACACCGTACAGCAATCGTCGTACCGTACGTACATGCGCAGACACGACGACAGTACTGTACTGACTAGTATACGTAAGCAAAAGTGGTCACCTATCGACTGAAGTTGATCCGCGTGCGGCGGCGAGGGAATGACCGCTGTTTCTTCAGCATGCGGCGGCGCAGGCTGCAGGGCGCCCTCATCGGCCACTTCGACCTCGTCGTCTTCAGAGTCGATGACAATGAGACCGTCTGCGCCTACAACGAGTTTGTAGGTTAGCTATTGCTGTAACGCCTTCGCATACCTATCCATAGCGATGTTCTGTAATCTCGTAGCTTGCATCAGTGGCGTAGCCAGGGGGGAGCAATCGGGGCAAATGACCCCCCCAGATGCCGGCTTTGCCCCCCCCCCAGATGGCCAGCAAGAGAAAAAATTTTCGCCTGCGGCGCTATGAATAGTAAAAATTTTCGCCTGCGGCGCTATAAATAGTAAAAATTTTCGCCTGCGGCGCTATGAATAACGAAAATTTTCGCCTGCGGCACTATGTTTAGCAAAAATTTTCTCCTGCGGCGCTATCAATAATGAAAATTTTCGCCTGCGGCGCTATAAATAGTAAAAATTTTCGCCTGCGGCGCTATGAATAATGAAAATTTTCGCCTGCGGCACTATAAATAATGAATATTTTGCCGGCTTCGCTGTAAATAGCAAGATTTTACCCGCGCGCTCATTTTGCACCCGGTAGCATTGAACGAACGGCTAAAAATTTTGCCCTCCCCAAAATTTTTTTGCCCCTCCCACTTGTCAATCCTGGCTACGCCACTGGCTTGCATATCTCTCGATGAGTAAGAGCGCGAGTTAATGTACGCAATTTCTTCTGTGTCTGCGCGAAGGCGCCGCCCGTCCGTTAGTCATGTATCTGGGGCGTGCGCCGTTGTTATTCATTCGGGGTCTGAGAGAGAACAAGATCAGAAAGAGCAGAAAGCAAGGAATGTAGCATTCACAACGGTGCTACAATGCCACACGTTGAGACGTCCGAGCTAGCGAACGAACCCTTCGACGTCTCCTCACACACTTTCAGTCGAATCGGCGGCGCTACCATCATTGGCGCTGGGCACGTCGGTCGGCTGCTTCGACGATGCACTGAGCCGGCGAGCCGCGAGCTTATTCTCCAGTCTCATTCTTCGCTCGACGTTGCCCTCGAAGCGTCCCCTGTCGGCCACGTAGAGCGCCCCGTGCTCCGTCAACATGTGCATGTGGAGGAGCGAGAACCACTGCTCGGTCGCGTCGCAGTAGAAGCACTGCTCCGGGGGGCCCTCCTCCGCCTCTTCTTCTTCCCAATCGTCGACAAGCAGCACCGAATCGTCATCGGGATCGGAAAACGCGAAACCCTCCGCGTCGTCTGCGGAGAGAGCCACGACGTCCATGACTGATGAATAATCTGCGCCAGAGGCAACTCGTATACAGCTATAGACTCACACAACCACAATACGTCTCGAAAGTAACATACATCGACACCTCTCGGTTCAAAATTTTGAACTAGACGTGCTACAGTAAGAAACGCGCTGTGGTACGGTATTGTGTCAAAATTTCTCAGTTCGAAATGGCAAAGACTTCGGCGAGCAGTCACCTCCGTCCGGCCTGACCAAACTATCAACCAGATTTCGAATCTCCCGCATTTGCTTCAGGCATGTGGGACTAGAGGAGGAGCAGGGTGAATTCGGGGGCTGCGATATAATTTTGTGCGTGCAGGGCATCGTGGCGATTCTATGCCGCACTGCCAGTTTTGAAGAATGTTGTAGTTCAAATTCAAATTTTTGGGCAAAGTATGTTGTAGGCAGTTGCAGTCAGGTTACTGTATTATATATAGCCCATGTCAATCATTTTGAAGTGTTGTAGTTCAAATTCAAATTTTTGGGCAAAACATGTTGTAGGCAGTTGCAGTCAGGTTACTGTATTATATATAGCCGCCGACCGACGTGACAGTTTCATCTGAGTTTCTCGCTTCTTCTTCTTTCTTACGGGCGGAGAGTGAATTGTCGGTTGATATTTTATGTGAAGGGGCATAACGGCATTAGGAGAGCAGGCAGGCAGGCGAGTTAGTCATCGACACTGCTGGGCCAGAAAAACAGAGGCACATCTACCGCCTACCTATCTGTCGCTATACATTGCAATGGTTATTCCTGCTGTTCGCGAATTTACTCTTGACAATGGCAACTTCTACCTCCTCCCCCCCTCCCCCCCCCCCCTCCCCCCCCTCCCGATCTCTAACGATCTACTGCTACGGAAGGTTGTGCAAACTGTCGTCTACGTTTTGACATTGGCAACGTCGCTGGGCGATGTGAATAGTGCGCAATAAACAAGTGTAGTACGTATGTACGTAGAGTGTAGCCGAGACGACTCTCGCTGTAGTTTCGAACCTAAAGTTCGAGGAGCCATCATGCCGGTCTTTATGCTGTGGACGTCGGTTCCGAAAGTGCCACAAGCATTTCTGAACGACGCCATTGAACTGCTCGCCACACGCCTCAAGAAACCGATCGAGGTCCGTTTGTGGTAATCGTGTTGCGTGCTTAGATACATAGAATGACAACGAGCTGGTAGCACGCTAACAATGCCGGACCTACTACCTACAAATGTGCGTCGTTGCAGAAGGTGCAGTGCATCGTCCACTCGGGTCAGCAGATGCAGATGGGCCCTTCTTCCCTACCGCACCAGCACTGCGCCTTCTCCGTTCTGCGCTCCATCGGCGCCCTCTCGCACGAGGAGAACAGAGGACACTCCAAGGCGCTCTCGGAGCTTGTCAAGCAACATTTGAACGTCGAGCCCGACAGGTCGGGACGCCAGTAGCGCATGACGATCAGTTACAAACCAAGTGAATTACTTCTGTTCTGCGCGGCCGCTGAGCTGAATCGATTGCGAAGTTGTCAGCGGCAGCTGATAATACGATCTCAGCTGCTGAACACGTCTCTGAACAACCTCTTGCGTGCCTGAGAAATACTGTAACATTATTGGTTTATTTCCCCGCCGAACTATACGGTACGGACTAATAGGATGTTGTGTCAACCATGGATTCGAGTGTGACACAGCACCGCTTTTTCAGATTCTACATTGAATTCAACGACATGCAGGCTACTCACGTGGGAGTGGGAGGCAAAACGCGAGCCGACTGAACCAGTTTACTGTTGTGCCTATTAGGTACTGTCGTCTGTAGGGTGGACCGTTCGCACTGCTCTATAGAATCATGCTAGTAGACTAGAATATGAAGTTAGATCGAATTGTTTCTGCAAGTGATTTGGCGGGGTCGGGTTGCGATAAGGGGCTGCCCGGTCTGCATACACACACACTACGATTACGATAGCTGCCACTGTGATACGATGCTCAAGAATATCGCTGGAACACCAGAATATGTAGAGATGCGTGGTCATCCAAAGCGGCAACGCCGTGCTGGTGGTTGCCTTAGTTTCCTGACGAGCTGATATGTTTCACGCTGCACACTTGCAACACCACTTGTTTCCCGCAACGTCACAAACCATCGACATACGGGCTTTGTTCAAATCAAACTAAGCCGTTCGACATACGGCAACAACTAGGAGTGATAGGAGGTTCGAGTTGGGAACTTGTCATGGTAAAGGCTAAGAGAAGCACGTTTTCCCAGGGACTCGAAAAGAAGTGCAACTCTAGTAGGCGTCGGTCAGTAAGACAGCTGAAATTCAGTTGGATCAACAGATCATTCAGTCGTGTACCAGTTGAGATACGGTAGGTAACTTGAGGGTACGGCAGACGAGAAGGGTGCGAATGGCAAGGTGTGTCGTTCCACCGGTTCCGCCTATCATTGCAGGGGTAGTCGCCAGCGCGGGATCACGTGCAGCCGCAGCTCTTGACGACGATGTTCTCCAGGAGCTTCTCCTCGATGCGCGTGTAGCGGCGGTCGGCGTCGCGGGCCGTCACCACCTCGGCCATGAGATGGCCGAAGGCGACGGGGGCGCAGCAGGGCGTCAGCTGGAGGCCGTCGGCCAACAGCAGCCCGTTGTTCATCAGCTCCATGTACCAGTCGCTGCCGCTGCCGGCGGCGCCGCTGTCGGTGCCGGCGCCCACGAACTTGCTGCAGCGCCCCAGGCAGATGGCCGCCTCGTACTCAAAGGGCTGGCTGAGATCAAGAGCCGGCGTAGTCGAATTGAGAAACGCCGGGAAGGTGTACCGGCAGCACTGAAACAACTCCCGCTGGACGCTGGTGAAATTCTCGCTGTCGAGAAAGGAGCGCGAGTACAACTCCGAGCAGTCCTTGACAGGGCCGTTGCCGGCCCCGCGACCCAGAAGCGATCGCTTCGAGAGAGAACTGCCTTCGCCTTCTTCGAAGCTCATCTCCAGCTGTGGCGGACTGGAAAGTTCAGGGCAGTCGTTATCGTCTGCTTCCTTGTCGGTCAAAATCTCCGTCGTGAATTTGTAGGCTCCGTCGTCCGCTCCTTTGGGTACGGTTCGTAGGAAGGCGAGTATATTCGCCGCGTGTTTCGCGTCGCCGCCATTCTCCCGCAGATCACTGGGAAGGATTGAGGCGGCGTTCGTTCCTTCACTTCCGCTGGACAAGCGCACCTCGCGCAAGCGCTCCTTCCCGTCTTCGGAAAGCAGTAGTTCCACTTTGGTGAAGAGCAATTCCCGCGGTTGACGCGACAAGATACGACCGTTCGACCGGGATGATTCCACTCGAGGTGTGGGCGAGAAGCGGAACTTGTAGAGGCATCTTCCGCCCTCCTCTGCAGGGCTACCTGAAAATACAAAACCGTCGAGAAGCGCTGCAGCTTGTACATGGACTGCTACAGACGCAAACCGATGGGTTGTCCACTCTCGACGAGACTGTAACCGGTGCGAACGGGACGGACGTTCAGCACCTGCTGCCCAGGGTTGACGACCCGCAGAAGACGCTGCCGCAGCTGCCTGCCGTGTTCTTCTCCCAGTCGGCGCTTGACTTCGACGGCGCACGAAGGGTCAACAGCGCTTGGCGTCCCAGTGGAACACACCGAGTCGGCGATGGAAACGAAAACGGTCAGCACAACGAGATTCAGATACAACTGCTGGGCCATTGTCAGTTGAAACGGCAGTAGAGAACCGTAATCTGAGAGGTAGCTGGGCAGGTACAAGAGATCGCCTACTGGCTGTTGAGACGGTGTAGTCGTCGGCCTAAATCAATCGGTCAACCTTTTATGCCTGCTCGATATCCGCTTAGATCAGCGCGGCAAGACACGGTTGTTCTGCGGTTGGGGGTCGAGCAAAAAAGCGCCGCTTCCGTCCCTAAGTGGCGGCGATGGGTACGGCGGTCATCGCTTAGAGGTACGGACCGCCGTCGGCGCCGAAGATGAAAACAAGACCTTTTGTTGCACCGACGACGGCTGTTGCCAGTCGAAAACCAATTCGAGTGGAGCGGCGCATTGTCATGGACATGGATGGTCCTTGGAGAAATCGGCCGCTTCCTAATAGATGAGAGGGGGGGGGGAGGTCTACCGCATTGCTTTCAAAAACAGTCAAGCGAGGGTGAGGGCGGGCGGGGCCACCTCAGAGGAACTGGGGGTGACGACGCCTGACGAAGCGAGAACGGCGGCGGCGGCGGCGAAATGAAAGGAGGGGAAGCGGCTGAGACATAGTCGGCCGAGCGAAGGCGCAGACAAACAGGATTCTCTGCCAAGTGGCGCAGACGCGCCGCCCTTTGACGACGTCCGAGCCGCACCGGAAATTGTAGCCTGTTGGCGGGAGACGGCCGCGCGCACGTCAAAAGGGCTACCGAAACGGTCTTTTCCGCGATCGACTGAGTCAGTTCGGCGGAGGAAATACCGTCGGCGGCGACCTTAGAAGAAGCGGCTCGCGGAGACCTTTGTTTCAAATGCTTTCGCTGACGCAACGCGGAGCTTCCAGAGTAACATGCGTGACAGGCAAGTCGTGCTACCCTCCAGACAATGCCTCCAACGCCCACGGCGTCGCCCCCAGACGAAAACAAAGACCTTCGCCCACTTGCACGCAACGAAAGGAACGACGCCATATTCTTAGCTGCCATTGTCTCCGGTCCGAAGTAATTAATCATTACACGAATATTCACAGGTCGAGTGCATTCCGCTACTGATCCTCTCCCAAAGATCCATCATCTGCGCCCTCCTTGGTGGGCGAGTCGCTGAGCGCCGGCAGTCCATAGGCGACGACGCTGGCGCCCGTCAAGTGGGGCAGCTTGCAGACGGCGCGCGAGTGAGCGATGGCCTCCAGCAGCTGTCGGCGCCTTCCCAGGCGGCCCATCTGCCTGCGGAGGGAGCAGTGGGCGGGGAAGAGGTCGGCGTCCAGGCGGCGGGCGCAGTCGACGCCCAGCCAGCTCTGCACCAGCGCCAGGAAGAAGCGGTCGATCTCCACGTCCGTCACCAGCCACAGACAGCCCACGTAGCAGGGACTGAAGCGGGGGACCTCGTCGTGATTGTTCACATGCAACCTGCGCACATTATACATGAGCTATCCCACGGTTCTTCAGGATGTACGGTAACTAGGTAGCAAATCACTTCACTGGTGGGATAGGGTCCTAGGGCTCGCACCGAGATCGCATTGTCCCAGTGACGCTGCTCTAACCACGGCTAATGTAATGCTCAGCAACTTTCGTACAAGGTTTTGGTCAATTCTGAGCTTTCGTGCGCTCTTACAGCGCCCAACCTCAGTGCCAAGGCATGCTCGTGGGGAGCGCCCGAGGGTTCGTTCAAGGCGGCGTCGCCCAGAGGGTGCGCCTTCAACTGGGCGCTGTCGCAGCCCATCGCCAGAGTGACCGCCCGCCCTCGCGACAGGCGAATGGCGTTGGAGCTGATGTAGCGCCGGCCGCTTCCGTGGCCGCAATAGCTGCAATCGCGGGCGTTCCGACTTCCACAGAAAGACTTCCCACTACGATAAAGATTGTGATGAGCGCGCACAATATCAGGTCCTTCGTCTCCAAGGCCAGGCGCATCTCCTCGGTCGAGGGCGTCCGCCCAATCTTGCCCACCCACGAGTCGTAACTGCAATCAAAGGAGCGTCGTCGTTAACTCGAGTCTAAGCCTGAAACTGAGCCTAAGACTACGCATGAGCTGGAGCCTAAGCCAAAGACTAAGCCTGAGTGTAGGCCCAAGTGAGCGTGAGCCTAAGTGGGACTGGGCATGTAACATTTGCACAAACTTCAGTTACGCGAGCACAATTTCCAAGTTACAGATGTGTCACGACCTCTCGAAGACGGGTCTCAGTGTGCGCTGCGTGCGCGGCAGCGTGTTTCCCGGGTCGAGGAAGTAGGAAGCCTTGGCCTTGTCCACCAGGGCGGGCGCACGGCGCATCTGCCGAGCCGTGTCCACCAGAAAGTGAGCCGAGAGAACTCGAGTCACGGCAGAGCTGCCGCCGCCCACCGTCAAAGACGACAACTGCTCGAATGGCAGACCAGCGATTTCCTGAATATATGATACAAAACAAGTGATACGTGACACTCCTTGAGTGTCAGATAGGCACTCCGCGTGATTGTTTTAGCAGACGGGGGCACAGAAACTCCAACAAGTGTTGCGTTCCCGTTAAATTTGTTTGTTCCCAATTTTTTCAGTGTAGAACTAGGGGCTATGACCTGGGACGGGCCTAAGCAGATGCCGTACACTTAGAGGCCGATGTGGCGCAAGTGACGCGTTGGAGCAGGCTGTACTGACCGCTGACTGTCTATAGCTACTCCCAAATGTAGAATGCCAGCGGCGCCCCAATTGTACAGGCGCGCCTTATCTACGCTACACAGCGGGGGCTCCCCCGCTGGGGTGGACGGCGTCGGTTTCCGTAGTGCTACAGTACGATGCTCCTATAACTCGGTTCGGTTGCGCGTGCGTACACGCCTTTCTCAGCGCGTCTTATATGGACGGCGTACTGGAGGCGCAGCAAAATCAATGGCGGACGGTATTTTCGGATTCGCGAAATTTTACAGAGCGTGAGTTTATTCGGCCAAATCAGGCTAAATACACCGCAAATCGCCAAACAAACGCCAGATTTGTGTTCTACGGCATCAGAAAGCCCAGACACAACTGTCAACACAATTTTGAAAATTCGACCCCGGGACCCAATCTTTGGCCGGCCGGGTGCCGATATCAGGGTAAAGGCGTCCCAAATCGCAAAACAAACACCGGATTCGTGTTCAGCGTCGTCGAAAACCCCCAAAACAAGTGAAAACTCAATTTCGAAAATTTGACCCCGGGATTCAAAAATTCGGCGCGGCTGGGATACGGTACCTCAAAATGGTCAAAACACTTCGTCTAGACCAACTTTTAACGCAGAACACGATGCAATTGTCAATTTGCCGCTAAAGGCACGCTTTCCAACCCAAAAATCCACTCAAAGTCGAAAATCCCAATTTTCCGCTCGGGATCCGGGACTTTTGCCACCGCGGATCTCCCGAACGGCGAGACCGATCTCGGCGGATTTGGTCTCGACTGAAAGGTAATAGAAGTGTCCAGGTCAGAAATTAAATTGGCGAGGATTCATCGTTGCAAACTCGAGTTACGATTTTTTAAAGGTCGGAAAAAAATTTAAAATTTTGAATATTCTACCGTACTCCCGCGTCGGACCACCTAGGGAGCCCGTTCCAGCGATGCCGCCTAGAGGACCCAAAGGCCTACAACATATCCAAAAATCACCTAATTCGGCCCACTATTGCGAAAGTTCTGGGGTGATTTTTTTTATTTACTTAGTAAAAATTGGAATTTTTGAATTTTCGCAAAATTCTTCCACCGCCGAAATTTTTTCACCCCCCGAGCACGCTGCGCGTCGTCATAAGGTATCTTAAAAAAAAAAATTTGGCTCCCTAGGTGCTTCGTAGCGAGCGCCAGCCCCGAACATGCTAACTGTAGGCTTTACCGCTCCTATAGCACTCCGCTTTTCAAGCGGCGGAGTGCCAATGAAATGGACCGAACAACTACTAAACAAAAGAATTGCTTATTCACCGGCGACAGAATCAGGATGACGGGTTCTCGGCGCTTCGTCGTCGCGCTCTCATTGGCGTCCTCAGAGAAGCAGTAGCGCAGCCGGAAGGCCTCCAACTCCTTCAGCGTCGCTTCAGTCAGCGAAGCAGCAGCCGAGGGGTTCGCCCGTCGCGCGAGAGAGCGCACCAACTCGGTCAGTTCCTCGGACTCGGCTTCGCCCAATAGCCCCGCCGCGTTCGACAGCGCCTGAAGCGACAGCGACGACGCTGGAAGCTTAGCGAGTGCCACCTTATACCGTTCTTTACCTCGGAGAACCCGCCGGGCCATCCCATTCCCGTCAATTGACTGTCCAACCGATCGCCTTCCGCGCTCGACCTCCTACCGGAGAAGCACAAACCGTAGGGGTGTATCCAATCATTCAAGGTGGCAGTCAACTCCTGAATTGCAGAAAACCATTGGTAGGATGACATATGACCTACACAGTATCCCAACCTCCAGTCGCTGATCAAGTCGTCGCCGCGCCGTCCAGAACTCGGTCACCGTAGTCAGACGCGTCGACTCGTCGTTGCCGCTGAGAATCGATGCCAGCTCCGACAAAACGTTCGTCTGGGGAACAAAGAGTTGAATTTCTGCTTACTGCTGTACTCGCCAGGATTGCCGTACTACCTTGGAACCACAAAGACACCTTTTCATTCAGCGAAAACAGAGATAGGACCAAAGGCGAGCTTCTCTGCGACACTAATCTGAGCAACACCAGTTGTCGGCCAAAGATCTCGTGACAGACGTGCAGTTGAATAGCTAGCCAGTCTGAAACGAGTGTACAATACCGTAAGTACTCAAATAGGCCCACAGGTGGCTTATTTCGCAACCTTCTGTAGGGGGGGGGGGTACTATTGGAGGGAGAGGGGAGAGGGTTATTAGATTTACGGCACTCGTTGTACGGTGTCTGTAAACTACTGTCAGCCCACCTTTCGGCAAGTTGTCCGAGAAAGCCTCAAACGCCGCTTCAAACGAGTCAAAATAGGCCGTTCTCTCCGTCGACTCCAAATCTTCCGCTCGAGTACTCAGTTTGGCGCGGCGCCTCTCTCCCAGCAGCAGGCAGTAGCGCAGGCGCAGACTGACCACCTGAGCCTCCATCAGGAAGTGCGCTGCAGCTTCTGGCGACCGGTGGCGACGACGCAGCAGCAAAAGCGCCAGCAGTTCGGCGCAGAGGCGCCTCCAGGGATAGAAGAGCTGATGCTTGAACCTCTCGAACTGACGGTTGATTCGGTCGAACACCGCGTCAGCCGACGACGCCGCCGAAGGCGACGTCCGGCGTCGACGAATGGAAAGGCGAGACAATTGCTCGGCCAAATCGCCGCCATTCAGTTGTGGCGCTTCAGCGGCGTCGCCAGGCGTCCACCCACTGGCGTACAGCTCCGAGATTCCATCGAGCAGCTCGAGCAGAAGCAAGCACGGCCGATTTGCCAGGCTGTCCGCGGAGAGCGACTTCGTGAAGGAAGCGACGTCGCCTCTGATTCCGGCGAGATTTTTCCAGGATTTGGAGCGAACCACGTCCAGCAGCGCCACCAATGTCATCGATGTCAGAACGGGTCCCAGAGCGCATTCGCACGGGGAGAGCAGCGGGTTCGCGTCCGTCTGAGTGAGAGGTAGCGTGGTGCGGTGACAACTGACAACTACACAAAAGGTACCAATATGAGTGCAGCTCACGTCTTCGACGTCCAGACTCGGGTACATCTTCCCAAGGCGCTTGAGTACGCTTCCACGACGCTGGAGGTAGGGCCGCGCCAGTTCTTGCAGTTGAAGGAAGACTGCGCCCACCGACGCTGGCTTCCCACCAGCTGGCGCGTCGAAACAGCCTCCAGTGGCGAATTTACGGATCAGTGAGTGGTGAATGGACAGCATCGCCGAGTCGTCTATCGGTCCGCCACCTTTACAAAGGTGGCAGCCGGAAGTGCCGGAAGCGGCGACTGGCTCAATGCACACTTCGTCGGCGAGGAAGACGTCGCAACTGAGCTCGTTCACTCCACCAGGAGAAGGGCCCGCTTCGCTCGTCGACGAGCAAACGGACGCCGCCGTCGTCGTCTTGGTGCTAGACGATAAATAGAGCATCGGAGTCAAACAATACGCAATGTCTAGCAAAGCGAAGAGAGCACCTTCTCGTTCTTCTCGTACGACTGGAATTGCCGACTTTGGGAGGAGGCGCCGCTATAGAACATGCCTTCGCCTTGGCGCTCAGTCGGCTGCTTCTTCGCGCGGGAAGGACCGCCTCCAGTTCGCTATTCAGCGGCGTCTGAGAAGGTTAAGGCGCATAGAACATTAGCTAAGACATCCCACTTCAACGAACCGCTGCGCGCCCACCTTTCGAGCACGGGGCGCCGCCTTCAGCTCGCCAATCGAGTCGCCGGCGCCGCGCTTGAGAGGTTCGGTAGAAACGGTAGCGTCCGATTGCAGATTCGGGCACAGAGCCGCCGTCAGACGCGCCGTCTCGACGGACAGAGACCGCTGCCGAACGGCGCGCATCCCCTCTTGCAGGACGATGAAGCGATATACCCTGCAGACGATAAATGAACGATACAGTGTATATTTGCGCCCTATTAGCACCGCGAGTCGACAGCGCAAGCGCACCAAATGGGCAAGGCCAGCTGGAAGGCGAGCTCCAGGCCGTCTTTTATAAAGGCGTCGCAGTAGCGCACGAGACCGATGCTCCAGCAGAGCTGCGCCAGCGCGAACACCGACCTCATGTAGCTGTGCAGGTCGTGGCACACCCACTCTGAACAGCGCAACGGCGATGAACTCCTACAGCCATTGTGCCTATGCCCATTTGAGCGACAACCTTTCGCGGTGACGGCGTCGGCAATGTCGACTTTGGACAGAACGTCCGTGAGATCGCGCGGCGGCCGACTGGCGCCGGAGCGCGCGAGACGGGAGAACAGGAGCGTCTTGAGCCGGTCGCAGCCGTCGAGCAGGAAGTCGACGCAGCTGCTGCTGACGTTGCCGGTCTTGAAGTGCTGAAAGTGGTACACGAACACGATAGAACAACTGACTCAACTGCATAGTTTTTGTCAGCACCCACTGTTGGCCAGTCGGCGCGCAGCGAAGCCTCTGCCAAAGCTTCGCAAGCGACCGCCCAAAGACGGTAGTTCTCGAAACTCCTCGGCGCACGTGAGAGTTTCTCGTGCAGCAGCAGCAGCCTCGGAATCGTCTGAACGACACCCAGATACAGATCAATATCACGGCGTCCCAATCCCCTCACAATAACCCGGACCTGCCCACTGTCGTCGTCGTCTTCGCCGTCCAAATGAAGGCGCGCTCTCAACTCGAGCAGCTCGAAGAAGGAGCGGTAGAAGGAGCGCTCCTCCTCGGCCGCCTTCGCATTGGTCCTTCTCAGAAGGCGTTGCTGAGACAGCTGGCAGAGGCCGGCGCAGGTGCGCCAGAGGCCCAGACGCGAAGCCGCCTGCGCCGTCATCGCCAGGGCGTAGAGGCCGCCGCTCTTGAACACCAGAGAGACGAAGGACCAGGCCTCGAAGGACAGAAGCGCCTGAGGAGAACACAAGAAGGCTAGCGGCACAAATATGCGGGCACAGCAACAGAATCAAAATGCGCCACCATGGTGCAACATGGTTGTGGTTGAACAACCGATCCATGCTAATTGCTAACACCAAACACTGGAATATGTCAGTCAACTACGGTACGGCCACAAAACGCGGCGATCTCGGCATCAGCTACCTCTCCCGCCAGCTGAAAGTAGGTGGCGCACTTGATGAAGAGCGGAAGCACCGTCTTTACGGCATCCACGTTTCCAAGCAGCTTCCCCTTGGCCATTGCCGGCCATATTTCAGTCGTCAACTTCCTCCAACAACCGTAGAGGGACTTCCACGGCTGCAGAGTGTCCGAAAGTGATCGGAATCGCGTCGCCTTCTCTATCAGCCGCTGGGAATCGCCATCCGCAGCAGTTGCGCTCGTGGCGGAAGCGGACGAGGGGTATGCGTCGTCGCAACTTCCCGACTCTGACGCAGAGGCGGAAGACGGCGCTTCGCCTTCTTCCGACAAGCCGCCGGCGAAGATGTCGACCTGACTGCAGTTGGACGCGTCGAACTCAAAAGCCGCATCCACCGGAGTACGAAGCTGGAACAGTGAGTTTCGCTTCAGTTACTCCATTGTCCGAGAACAATTCTTCAGGAAATTAGTGCGGTTAGCAAAGCAAACCATCCATTTACAATACCTTCTCTCTCAGCCTCTCTAGTGACACAGCAAACTGTTTCAGTAGACTGCGACATTCGGCGACTGCCGGTTGCAGCGAATCGTTCATAATTTCCTTTGGAACCCGCCCACATCCGACATTTGCATTGGC